>OZ025262.1:36286550-36571619 GCA_964019135.1 Arenicola marina | reverse complement strand
TGACCGTGTGTATGGCATGGCCCTTACACCCCCGTTAGGGTTGAGGTCGTGAGGGCATGCGTCAGGGCTACCCCACCCCTATCACTAACAAACCCCCGTACCCCACCCCTATGCTACCAAACCCCCGTACTCCCCCCCCCCCTATGCTAACAACCCCCCCGTACTCCCCCCCCCCCTATGCTACCAAACCCCCGTACCCCCCCCCTATGCTGACAACCCCCGAACCCCCCCTATGCTACAACCTCCGTACCCCCCCTATGCTACCAAACCCCCGTATCCCCCCCCCTATGTTAACACACCCCGTACCCCCCCCCCCACCTATGCTACCAAACCCCCGTACCCCCCCCCCCTATGCTACCAAACCCCCGTACCCCCCCCCCCCTATGCTAACAACCCCCCGTACCCCACCCCTATGCTAACAAACCCCCGTACTCCCCCCCCCCCTATGCTAACAACCCCCCGTACTCCCCCCCCCCTATGCTACCAACCCCCGTATCCCCCCCCCCTATGTTAACAACCCCCCGTACCCCCCCCCCACCTATGCTACCAAACCCCCGTACCCCCCCCCCCCCCCCCTATGCTACCAAACCCCCGTACCCCCACCCCCCCCCTATGCTAACAACCCCCGTACCCACCCCTATGCTAACAAAATGTCCGCTCTTTCTGGCATCACGGGATTCTAAAAAGGAATCCCCCCCCCCCCCAGCCAGATGTTTGTATACTGATGCCCCCCCCCCCCCCCCTCTTGGGTCATGATTTAACAATGTCGATAACATCCCGTGTCTGCACCTTACTGTCAGCGGGATCGCTTTGCTGGTAATATTCTCCCGATTGTCTAGGTGCTGTAACATGGAACTGAGCGTTACGGCAGGAAAACGCTGATACTGGCATTAAACAAAGACGTATTTGGGTTTATGTGTTAACTGACAAGAAAAAAAGATACATTAATAAAATAACATACGTTATAATAAGTTATTCTGCATTTCAAATGAGTAATAACCAATGTAGATGAATATCGATGCAGCTGTACCCCCCGCCCCCCACCCACCCACCCCATTATAAAAATACCCTTTCGTAATTGTGATTCATTTCGTTCATATTTTATTGGTTATGCATAAGCATTTATGTTTACGTCCCATTTATTTTCTAGACGTTGTTGTGGATTCGAACAATATAAATATTATGTACAATTGTTCTTAGAGTTGCCACATGAAGAAAGAAATACCTTCATTAGAAACAAGACATTATCTGGTGTGATGTTGTGTATTTCTACATTCGTTGTCTGTTCATATTGATCTGCAGTTCCCAGTGGAACTGCAGATCAATAGGTCACTGTCTTGAAACCCAGTCTTTGCGTTCATTAAGAATCAATCATTGTGTCCTCGAGGTTCCGTGGCCATGCCTAGCCCGCGAGGTTCCGTGGCCATGCCTAGCCCGCGAGGTTCCTTGGCCATGCCTAGCCTTGAGGTTCCGTGGCATGCCTAGCCCTTGTGTGGCCATGCCTAGCCCTCGAGTTTCCGTGGCCATGCCTAGCCCTCGAGGTTCCGTGGCCATGCCTAACCCTCGTGTGGCCATGCCTAGCCCTCGAGGTTCCGTGGCCATGCCTAGCCCTCGTGTGGCCATGCCTAGCCCTCGAGGTTCCGTGGCCATGGCTAGCCCTCTTTGTGGGCATGCCTAGCCCTCGAGGTTCCGTGGCCATGCCTAGCCCTCTTTGTGGCCATGCCTAGCCCTCTGTGTGGTCATGCCTAGCCCTCGAGGTTTCGTGGCCATGCCTAGCCCTCGTGTGGCCATGCCTAGCCCTCGTGTGGCCATGCCTAGCCCTCTGTGTGCACAGGACGGGATGAACACTGCAAGCATGTGATTTCGTTGTCAGGAAAACGCTGATACTGACATTAACAAAGACGTATTTGTGTTTATGTGTTAACTGACAATGAAAAAAAGATACATTAATAAAATAACATACGTTATAATAAGTTATTCTGCATTTCAAATGAGTAATAACCAATGTAGATGAATATCGATGCAGCTGCCCCCCCCCCCACCCACCCACCCCATTATAAAAATACCTTTCGTAATTGTGATTCATTTCGTTCAATTTTGTTGGTTATGCATAAGCATTTATGTTTACGTCCCATTTATTTTCTAGACGTTGTTGTGATTCGAACAATATAAATATTATGTACAATTGTTCTTAAGAGTTGCCACCTGAAGAAAGAAATACCTTTATTAGAAACAAGACATTATCTGGTGTGATGTTATTGTATTTCTACATCGTTGTTTGTTCATATTGATCAATAGGTCACTGTCTTGAAACCCGGTCTTTGCGTTCATTAAGAATCAATCATTGTGTCCCTCGAGGTTCCGTGGCCATGCCTAGCCCTCGAGGTTCCTTGGCCATGCCTAGCCCTCGTGTGGCCATGCCTAGCCCTTGAGGTTCCGTGGCCATGCCTAGCCCTTGTGTGGCCATGCCTAGCCCTCGAGTTTCCGTGGCCATGCCTAGCCCTCGAGTTTCCGTGGCCATGCCTAGCCCTCGAGGTTCCGTGGCCATGCCAAGCCCTCGTGTGCCATGCCTAGCCCTCGAGGTTCCGTGGCCATGCCTAGCCCTCGTGTGGCCATGCCTAGCCCTCGAGGTTCCGTGGCCATGCCTAGCCCTCGTGTGGCCATGCCTAGCCCTCGAGGTTCCGTGGCCATGCCTAGCCTCTGTGTGGTCATGCCTAGCCCTCGTGTGGCCATGCCTAGCCCTCTGTGTGGCCATGCCTAGCCCTCGAGGTTCCGTGGCCATGCCTATCCCTCGTGTGGCCATGCCTAGCCCTCGTGTGGCCATGCCTAGCCCTCGTGTGGCCATGCCTAGCCCTCGTGTGGCCATGCCTAGCCCTCGTGTGGCCATGCCTAGCCCTCTGGTGCACAGGACGGGATGAACACTGCAAGCATGTGATTTCGTTGTCATTGGTTACGCGTTGAATGATCCTCAGCCCCACAGTCGCGACCTGTAAGCTACAAACCCCGTTACTTTGGTTACCGGGTCACTACTCTCAACGATTGTATGATGATGATAAGTCTGAAAATATATAATTAAGAGATGATATTCGTAAAATGTGATCAGTACCTTGACACTACCGGCTACCGCGTTATAATGTGTGTAAGGTATGGGCTTTACATGTGACCGGTATGGCTCCTTGGGTAATTGTGATTGACGGTGATATGCCATTGAAACATGAACAGCATTGGGGAAGCTGTTACCAAACCAGAGTCAGTCTAGATCTGAGGATAAGTGGTGGGGCTTTACAGACAGTTCATTTGACTAGGGGCAACCTCACTAGATCAGGGGGTAAGCAGGCTGAACTGCAGATCCAACAGGTCGTGGGTACAAACCTTGACATCTGCAGTTGGGACAAGCTTTTCTCCAACCTGATTCGTTGTTCCGGGAGGTTTCAGGACCTTAGTTAGCCTTCATATGTGCAAAAGCCTAAACACCAACATTTCATATTGACTGGGACATGAATGGAACTTATGGTACTCCGTATATCACGCAGAGCTGCATGTCTCAATGAATGACTCCTCATGTGTCTACTGGACGCCGCCGTGGGGCAGCACTGCATGTCTCACTGAATGACTCCTTGGGTGAGTTCGGATATGCGATCGGAGTAATCGCTCGGATATTTGGAGCATGCGGACTCACTCTTTCCGCCAATAGGCGGATCAATATTAACCGAACGCAAAATCCGCGGTCCGCGTGAATGTTGCACTGGCTGGACTGCACAAATTATGAAGATCGTTAAATAGCACCATAAAATAAATCAACGGATACGTATTGTGTTCATTATCTTATTCTCGTTGCTATAATATTATTTACAGATTTTTTGCAGGTCGCAATACTACTATATATATATTAAATGTATTGTTCGGCCTGGACGCCATGTTGGAAATCCTCGTGATCCTCTTCTGGGTGGGGTGTAAGGTCTGGGAGCAAGGTCTGGGAGTAAGATGTACCATGTGACCGCCCTATCGGACCACAATCTCCGCGTTCGGTTATGCACTCCACGGAGTCCGACTACTCCGCTCGCATACCCGAACTCACCCCTTATGTGTCTACTGGACGCCGCCGCGGGGCAGCACTGCATGTCTCACTCAATGAATCAGGGTTCATACAGGTCATGGAAAACAGGGAAAACAATCAGGGAATTTCATTTTCAAGCCAAAATCAGGGAAAAATCAGGGAATTTCAGAAACCAAGATTGCATTTTGGCCACTATTCAATCCCAGTCACTAGTAATATCTAGAAGGTTATGAATTCCCTGTCTTATATGGTTAATAATATCCCAATAGATAAAGGGTTATGGGCCTGATCTTGTATAATTATGCAATGGCATGTATGACAGAAGTTCTCTTGCTATCATTTATGTTCGCGCTTTAAGACTCTCACTGCATTAAAACCTGAATTTTGAAGAAAGAATATGGACTAAGATATGGACTATCGAATTATTAGGGAATTCCGTATTGAATAGTTTCGCCAGCTGGTATTTTGTTCACAACTTGCTCAGTTCCATCCAGTTGATAATTTGAAGCACGATTGGAACTTACGGTACTCCGTAACGGGAACGAACCGTGAGTGTAAGGATTTGTCACCGCCAGGGAGCAGCACTGCATGTCCCATAGCGACACCTGCGCCGTTCGCCTTGAGGGGGCGCCACTGCATGAAGCGGGGTCTACACTGAGTGGATGATATCCCCTGATTGGGTGCACTTGGTGGCAGTGCAGTGGCGGATCCGGGGGGGGGGGGTTAGGGGGAACAAACAACATACATGTTAACATACATGTTAAAGTCTCAAGTCTGCAGAGAGCACCCCCCCCCCCTTTGGAAACTGAACATACACTGTTAAAGTCGGGTCCTCCAAGCCCAACCCCCCCGCCCCGTCGCAAGTTTTTCAGAGAGCACACCCCTCGGTCGGAAGTTTTCAGAGAGCAACCCCCCCCCCCCCTTGGCAAATTCCTAGATCCGCCCCTGCAGTGGCAGTACAGTGGTTCATCTGGACTCTATGCCTGCAAGTGGTACTGCCCACCGTTGTGCTCCGTCACGACTCACGCAGACTTACCTCACGTGCCGTGGCAATGCGGCCTCCCCCCTTTGATGTTTCTGTTCTGGTAGGAGACATATTGAACCTGATACAGGATCGGAAGCTGCTAGCAGACGATATCTTCCTGGACTGTACAACTCTTGGGGCGATTGGTTTGCCTGTATGACATATGTAGAGAACCATTTTTTACATTTAGTGTGTGATGTTATCCCGCTGAAAAGAGGTGCCAGGATGACATGTTAGTGTAAATGCGAAGATTATCTGTCAAAGCCGAGTGGGTTTTTCCCCTTAAACCCATGTTGAAAACCCATGTTAAATCCCATGTAAAACCCATGTTAAATCCCATGTAAAACCCATGTAAAAACCCATGTTAAAAACCCATGCGTGGCTGACGCCAGGTACACAGACAGGGATTTTATTGGTACCTAGTGTACGGTTTGGGCAAAAGTGACGAAGATGAAGAGCCTTAATACACAGTTTATTAATAAGTCATTTACTAATTAAACAACGTGGAGGTGTCCATTACAATTGTGGTTAATTATTGAGTTAATTAGTAATAGTTGTATCAATGTTTATTTCCACTAAATTGATAATAATTACGTCAGACTGCCCGTGACAGGTCAATTATAATTAATAATTAGTGCAAATTGTTCACTACCGCTCAATAATAATCACAGCATTAAATTGTCCGTTACCACCCAATAACAATGAATAGTCACGTGGTAGCTAGCGTCGGGTAACCGTTCAAGCATCACTAAGACTTACGTCAGATTGTCAACGACCTCTCAATAAGATCTATCGCATCACTATGCGAGGCGTAAGTGCGCCGTGAAGCATTAAACAATGATGGGCATGTAATCAATGCTATATATCAACGACTGACTTAGATATGTACTGAAGTCCGCTGAGGTTAGTTAACAGGCTGGTCGCCTTGTCAATGCATGGCCCAGCCTGATGCAGACAGACACACGCAGGCAAACTTCAGTGCTGACACAGACTTAATTTGAGCATTACATTTTTCTGGAGTCTCATCAGACGGGCATTGACCCCAGCGGGAAGGAGGGCCGCTAGCTCGGTGGGTGACCTGCTTGCGGGCCGCGGCTGCCCAGTGTGTCCTGTCTATGGACTCACTTGGTCTCCAGCGGGGACATCTAACCGCCAAGTTGACCCGAAGACACCGAGATCTGTCCCAACTGTCCGCAGGTTCACCCCGGATTACTACCCACAATGCACGACGTAAACAAGCCAGACGCGGCCGCTGTTGTTTGCGTCCCCATTTTTCTGCCTCATCAAAATATGGCGACGTAGGTGCTGCAACTGGTAAACAATATATGAACCGGTAATAAGGCAATCAGGTCTGTGTTTGTTCCGTCTCTCCATCTGTGTCGATAGCCCCCAGTTATGAGTGTTTACCGCGGTTGTTATGACAGAATGATTGTCTGTTGAGGACTCGTGCGAACGTTGACTTGACGCTACAGATCGCTTGGTGCACCGCGGGAATGGCCGCCAAAGGGAAAACACTTCTCCCCCTCCCACTCACCCTCACCCTCTCCGGCGGTCCCCTTGGTAACCGTTTTGTTGTGGCATCGTCTCGTACCTATTTGGGTATATCCAGAGTGGCAGGCCTACAATGGGGGGTGATCCAGAGTGGTAGGCCTACAATGGGGCTGATCCAGAGTGGTAGGCCTACAATGGGGGGTGATCCAGAGTGGTAGGCCTACAATGGGGGGTGATCCAGAGTGGTAGGCCTACAATGGGGGGTGATCTAGAGTGGTAGGCCTGCAATGGGGGGTGATCCAGAGTGGTAGGCCTACAATGGGGGGTGATCTAGAGTGGTAGGCCTACAATAGGGGGTGATCCAGAGTGGTAGGCCTACAATGGGGGTTGATCTAGAGTGGTAGGCATACAATGGGGGGTGATCCAGAGTGGTAGGCCTACAATGGGGGGGGGGTCCAGAGTGGTAGGCTTACAATGGGGGGGGTCCAGAGTGGTAGGCCTACAATGGGGGGTGATCCAGAGTGGTAGGCCTACAATGGAGGGTGATCTAGAGTGGTAGGCCTACAATAGGGGGTGATCCAGAGTGGTAGGCCTACAATGGGGGTTGATCTAGAGTGGTAGGCCTACAATGGGGGGTGATCCAGAGTGGTAGGCCTACAATGGGGGGTGATCTAGAGTGGTAGGCCTACAATAGGGGGTGATCCAGAGTGGTAGGCCTACAATGGGGGTTAATCTAGAGTGGTAGGCATACAATGGGGGCTGATCCAGAGTGGTAGGCTTACAATGGGGGGGGGTCCAGAGTGGTAGTACTACAATGGGGGGTGATCCAGAGTGGTAGGCTTACAATGGGGGGGGTCCAGAGTGGTAGTACTACAATGGGGGGTGATCTAGAGTGGTAGGTCTACAATGGGGGGTGATCCAGAGTGGTAGGCCTACAATGGGGGTTGATCTAGAGTGGTAGGCATACAATGGGGGTGATCCAGAGTGGTAGGCCTACAATGGGGGGTGATCCAGAGTGGTAGGCTTACAATGGGGGGGGGGGTCCAGAGTGGTAGTACTACAATGGGGGGTGATCTAGAGTGGTAGGTCTACAATGGGGGGTGATCCAGAGTGGTAGGCCTACAATGGGGGTTGATCTAGAGTGGTAGGCATACAATGGGGGTGATCCAGAGTGGCAGGCCTATAATAGGGGGTGATCTAGAGTGGTAGGCCTACAATGGGGGGTGATCCAGAGTGGTAGGCCTACAATGGGGGGTGATCCAGAGTGGTAGGCCTACAATGGAGGCTGATCCAGAGTGGTAGGCCTACAATGGGGGGTGATCTAGAGTGGTAGGCCTACAATGGGGGGTGATCTAGAGTGGTAGGCATACAATGGGGGGGGGGTCCAGAGTGGTAGTACTACAATGAGGGGGGGATCCATAGTGGTAGGCCTACAATGGGGGTTGATCTAGAGTGGTAGGCATACAATGGGGGTGATCCAGAGTGGTAGGCCTATAATAGGGGGTGATCCAGAGTGGTAGGCCTACAATGGGGGGGTGATCCAGAGTGGTAGGCCTACAATGGGGGCTGATCCAGAGTGGTAGGCCTACAATGGGGGCTGATCCAGAGTGGTAGGCCTACAATGGGGGGTGATCCAGAGTGGTAGGCCTACAATGGGGGCTGATCCAGAGTGGTAGGCCTATAATAGGGGGTGATCCAGAGTGGTAGGCCTACAATGGGGGGTGATCCAGAGTGGTAGGCCTACAATGGGGGCTGATCCAGAGTGGTAGGCCTACAATGGGGGCTGATCCAGAGTGGTAGGCCTACAATGGGGGGTGATCCAGAGTGGTAGGCCTACAATGGGGGCTGATCCAGAGTGGTAGGCCTATAATAGGGGGTGATCCAGAGTGGTAGGCCTACAATGGAGGCTGATCTAGAGTGGTAGGCCTACAATGGGGGGTGATCCAGAGTGGTAGGCCTACAATGGGGGCTGATCTAGAGTGGTAGGCCTACAATGGGGGCTGATCTAGAGTGGTAGGCCTACAATGGGGGCTGATCCAGAGTGGTAGGCCTACAATGGGGGCTGATCCAGAGTGGTAGGCCTACAATGGGGGCTGATCCAGAGTGGTAAGCCTACAATGGGGGCTGATCCAGAGTGGTAGGCCTACAATGGGGGGTGATCTAGAGTGGTAGGCCTACAATAGGGGGTGATCCAGAGTGGTAGGCCTACAATGGGGGTTAATCTAGAGTGGTAGGCATACAATGGGGGCTGATCCAGAGTGGTAGGCTTACAATGGGGGGGGTCCAGAGTGGTAGGACTACAATGGGGGGTGATCCAGAGTGGTAGGCCTACAATGGGGGTTGATCTAGAGTGGTAGGCCTACAATGGGGGGTGATCCAGAGTGGTAGGCCTACAATGGGGGGTGATCTAGAGTGGTAGGCCTACAATAGGGGGTGATCCAGAGTGGTAGGCCTACAATGGGGGTTAATCTAGAGTGGTAGGCATACAATGGGGGCTGATCCAGAGTGGTAGGCTTACAATGGGGGGGGTCCAGAGTGGTAGTACTACAATGGGGGGTGATCCAGAGTGGTAGGCTTACAATGGGGGGGGTCCAGAGTGGTAGTACTACAATGGGGGGTGATCTAGAGTGGTAGGTCTACAATGGGGGGTGATCCAGAGTGGTAGGCCTACAATGGGGGTTGATCTAGAGTGGTAGGCATACAATGGGGGGTGATCCAGAGTGGTAGGCCTACAATGGGGGGTGATCCAGAGTGGTAGGCTTACAATGGGGGGGGTCCAGAGTGGTAGTACTACAATGGGGGGTGATCTAGAGTGGTAGGTCTACAATGGGGGGTGATCCAGAGTGGTAGGCCTACAATGGGGGTTGATCTAGAGTGGTAGGCATACAATGGGGGTGATCCAGAGTGGCAGGCCTATAATAGGGGGTGATCTAGAGTGGTAGGCCTACAATGGGGGGTGATCCAGAGTGGTAGGCCTACAATGGGGGGTGATCCAGAGTGGTAGGCCTACAATGGAGGCTGATCCAGAGTGGTAGGCCTACAATGGGGGGTGATCTAGAGTGGTAGGCCTACAATGGGGGGTGATCTAGAGTGGTAGGCATACAATGGGGGGGGGTCCAGAGTGGTAGTACTACAATGAGGGGGGGATCCATAGTGGTAGGCCTACAATGGGGGTTGATCTAGAGTGGTAGGCATACAATGGGGGTGATCCAGAGTGGTAGGCCTATAATAGGGGGTGATCCAGAGTGGTAGGCCTACAATGGGGGGTGATCCAGAGTGGTAGGCCTACAATGGGGGCTGATCCAGAGTGGTAGGCCTACAATGGGGGCTGATCCAGAGTGGTAGGCCTACAATGGGGGGTGATCCAGAGTGGTAGGCCTACAATGGGGGCTGATCCAGAGTGGTAGGCCTATAATAGGGGGTGATCCAGAGTGGTAGGCCTACAATGGGGGGTGATCCAGAGTGGTAGGCCTACAATGGGGGCTGATCCAGAGTGGTAGGCCTACAATGGGGGGTGATCCAGAGTGGTAGGCCTACAATGGGGGGTGATCCAGAGTGGTAGGCCTACAATGGGGGCTGATCCAGAGTGGTAGGCCTATAATAGGGGGTGATCCAGAGTGGTAGGCCTACAATGGAGGCTGATCTAGAGTGGTAGGCCTACAATGGGGGGTGATCCAGAGTGGTAGGCCTACAATGGGGGCTGATCTAGAGTGGTAGGCCTACAATGGGGGCTGATCTAGAGTGGTAGGCCTACAATGGGGGCTGATCCAGAGTGGTAGGCCTACAATGGGGGCTGATCCAGAGTGGTAGGCCTACAATGGGGGCTGATCCAGAGTGGTAGGCCTACAATGGGGGCTGATCTAGAGTGGTAGGCCTACAATGGGGGCTGATCTAGAGTGGTAGGCCTACAATGGGGGCTGATCTAGAGTGGTAGGCCTACAATGGGGGCTGATCTAGAGTGGTAGGCCTACAATGGGGGCTGATCTAGAGTGGTAGGCCTACAATGGGGGGTGATCCAGAGTGGTAGGCCTACAATGGGGGCTGATCCAGAGTGGTAGGACTACAATGGGGGGTGATCCAGAGTGGTAGGCCTACAATGGAGGCTGATCCAGAGTGGTAGGCCTACAATGGGGGCTGATCCAGAGTGGTAGGCCTACAATGGGGGGTGATCTAGAGTGGTAGGCCTACAATGGGGGTTGATCTAGAGTGGTAGGCATACAATGGGGGTGATCCAGAGTGGTAGGCCTATAATAGGGGGTGATCCAGAGTGGTAGGCCTACAATGGAGGCTGATCCAGAGTGGTAGGCCTACAATGGGGGCTGATCCAGAGTGGTAGGCCTACAATGGGGGGTGATCTAGAGTGGTAGGCATACAATGGGGGTGATCCAGAGTGGTAGGCCTATAATAGGGGGTGATCCAGAGTGGTAGGCCTACAATGGGGGGTGATCCAGAGTGGTAGGCCTACAATGGGGGCTGATCCAGAGTGGTAGGCCTACAATGGGGGGTGATCCAGAGTGGTAGGCCTACAATGGGGGGTGATCCAGAGTGGTAGGCCTATAATAGGGGGTGATCCAGAGTGGTAGGCCTACAATGGAGGCTGATCCAGAGTGGTAGGCCTACAATGGGGGCTGATCCAGAGTGGTAGGCCTACAATGGGGGGTGATCTAGAGTGGTAGGCATACAATGGGGGGGGGGTCCAGAGTGGTAGTACTACAATGAGGGGGGGATCCATAGTGGTAGGCATACAATGGGGGTGATCCAGAGTGGTAGGCCTATAATAGGGGGTGATCCAGAGTGGTAGGCCTACAATGGGGGGTGATCCAGAGTGGTAGGCCTACAATGGGGGGGTGATCCAGAGTGGTAGGCCTACAATGGGGGGTGATCCAGAGTGGTAGGCCTACAATGGGGGCTGATCCAGAGTGGTAGGCTTACAATGGGGGGGGGTCCAGAGTGGTAGGCCTACAATGGGGGCTGATCCAGAGTGGTAAGCCTACAATGGAGGCTGATCCAGAGTGGCAGGCCTACAATGGGGGGGGGGGGTCCAGAGTGGTAGGCTTACAATGGGGGGGGGTGTCCAGAGTGGTAGGACTACAATGGGGGGGGGAGTCCAGAGTGGTAGGCTTACAATGGGGGGGGGGTCCAGAGTGGTAGGACTACAATGGGGGCTGATCCAGAGTGGTAGGCTTACAATGGGGGGGGGGTCCAGAGTGGTAGGCTTACAATGGGGGGGGGGTCCAGAGTGGCAGGCCTACAATGGGGGGGGGGGTCCAGAGTGGTAGGCTTACAATGGGGGGGGGTGGTCCAGAGTGGTAGGACTACAATGGGGGCTGATCCAGAGTGGTAGGCTTACAAGGGGGAGGGGGGTCCAGAGTGGTAGGCTTACAATGGGGGGGGGGGGGGTCCAGAGTGGTAGGACTACAATGGGGGGGGGGGATTCAGAGTGGTAGGCCTACAATGGGGGTTGATCTAGAGTGGTAGGCATACAATGGGGGTTGATCTAGAGTGGTAGGCTTACAATGGGGGTGATCCAGAGTGGTAGGCCTACAATGGGGGCTGATCCAGAGTGGTAGGCCTACAATGGAGGCTGATCCAGAGTGGCAGGCCTACAATGGGGGGGGTCCAGAGTGGTAGGCTTACAATGGGGGGGGGGTCCAGAGTGGTAGGACTACAATGGGGGGGGGTCCAGAGTGGTAGGCTTACAATGGGGGGGGGGTCCAGAGTGGTAGGACTACAATGGGGGCTGATCCAGAGTGGTGGGCTTACAATGGGGGGGGGTCCAGAGTGGTAGGCTTACAATGGGGGGGGGTCCAGAGTGGCAGGCCTACAATGGGGGGGGGGGGGGTCCAGAGTGGTAGGACTACAATGGGGGCTGATCCAGAGTGGTGGGCTTACAATGGGGGGGGGTCCAGAGTGGTAGGCTTACAATGGGGGGGGTCCAGAGTGACAGGCCTACAATGGGGGGGGGGGGGGTCCAGTGTGGTAGGCTGACAATGGGGGGGGGGTCCAGAGTGGCAGGACTACAATGGGGGGGGGGGGTCCAGAGTGGTAGGCTTACAATGGGGGGGGGGGTCCAGAGTGGTAGGACTACAATGGGGGCTGATCCAGAGTGGTAGGCTTACAATGGGGGGGGGGGGTCCAGAATGGTAGGCTTACAATGGGGGGGTCCAGAGTGGTAGGGGGGATCCAGAGTGGTAGGCCTACAATGGGGGTTGATCTAGAGTGGTAGGCATATAATGGGGGTGATCCAGAATGGTAGGCCTATAATAGGGGGTGATCCAGAGTGGTAGGCCTACAATGGGGGGTGATCTAGAGTGGTAGGCCTACAATGGGGGGTGATCCAGAGTGGTAGGTCTACAATGGGGTGTGATCTAGAGTGGTAGGCCTACAATGGGGGGTGATCCAGAGTGGTATGCCTGCAATGGGGGGTGATCCAGAGTGGTAGGCCTACAATGGGGGCTGATCCAGAGTGGTAGGCTTACAATGGGGGGGTCCAGAGTGGTAGGACTACAATGGGGGGGGGGGGGTGATCCAGAGTGGTAGGCCTCCAATGGGGGGTGATCCAGAGTGGTAGGCCTACAATGGGGGCTGATCCAGAGTGGTAGGCTTACAATGGGGGGTGATCCAGAGTGGTAGGCTTACAATGGGGGGGGGGTCCAGAGTGGTAGGACTACAATGGGGGGGGGATCCAGAGTGGTAGGCCTACAATGGGGGTTGATCTAGAGTGGTAGGCATACAATGGGGGTGATCCAGAATGGTAGGCCTATAATAGGGTGTGATCCAGAGTGGTAGGCCTACAATGGGGGGTGATCTAGAGTGGTAGGCCTACAATGGGGGGTGATCCGGAGTGGTAGGTCTACAATGGGGGGTGATCTAGAGTGGTAGGCCTACAATGGGGGGTGATCCAGAGTGGTATGCCTACAATGGGGGGTGATCTAGAGTGGTAGGCCTACAATGGGGGGTGATCCAGAGTGGTAGACCTACAATGGGGGCTGATCCAGAGTGGTAGGCCTACAATGGGGGGGGGGGTCCAGAGTGGTAGTACTACAATGGGGGGGGGATCCATAGTGGTAGGCCTACAATGGGGGTTGATCTAGAGTGGTAGGCATACAATGGGGGTGATCCAGAGTGGTAGGCCTATAATAGGGGGTGATCCAGAGTGGTAGGCATACAATGGGGGGTGATCTAGAGTGGTAGGCCTACAATGGGGGGTGATCCAGAGTGGTAGGCCTACAATGGGGGGTGATCCAGAGTGGTATGCCTACAATGGGGGGTGATCCAGAGTGGTAGGCCTACAATGGGGGGTGATCCAGAGTGGTAGGCCTACAATGGGGGCTGATCCAGAGTGGTAGGCCTACAATGTGGGGGGGGGGGTCCAGAGTGGTAGTACTACAATGGGGGGGGATCCAGAGTGGTAGGCCTACAATGGGGGTTGATCTAGAGTGGTAGGCATACAATGGGGGTGATCCAGAGTGGTAGGCCTATAATAGGGGGTGATCCAGAGTGGTAGGCCTACAATGGGGGGTGATCTAGAGTGGTAGGCCTACAATGGGGGGTGATCCAGAGTGGTAGGTCTACAATGGGGGGTGATCTAGAGTGGTAGGTCTGCAATGGGGGGTGATCCAGAGTGGTAGGCCTACAATGGGGGTTGATCTAGAGTGGTAGGCCTACAATGGGGGGTGATCCAGAGTGGTAGGCCTACAATGGGGGGTGATCTAGAGTGGTAGGCCTACAATGGGGGGTGATCCAGAGTGGTAGGCCTACAATGGGGGGTGAATTCGGAGTAGGTACAATGGGGGGGGGTGGTGTATGCCGAGTTGGGTAAAAGGGGGGTGGGGTGGATACAGAGCGACAACGGGTGGATCCAGAGTGGTGTACACAGGGGGGGGGGTGGATCCAAAGTGGGGGGGCGATGGGGGGGGGGTCCCGAGGCGGTACATGGGGCGCACACCACCCAGGGACCGCTTAGGTTGCGCTCACCACTCCTACAATAAATCGCTCCCGCCAGAATATTCGCGACGGCCCCCCCGTCACCCCCCCCCCTCCCCCCCTGAAACAAAGATCCCATTAATGTTGAAGCCGCTTATACAGCAATTTTGCACATACATTATGATTTTCGAAATATTTTGTAGAGCCGTTCTGGACACTTTGTGTGATTATGTACATGTTAAGTCGATGAAAATTGCTGTAATGTGCATATTGTAGAAAGCCACAATTCCGCATATGAGATGCACAAAGTTGAACAAAACTGGTTTAACAACATGTCCGTCGTTTTGATTGCATACAATATATGTGTACTTAAATGCCTAGAAAATAAATACACCATTTCCAGTCAAAACGGTATGAGTAATTTTAATCAAGTAGAAATTATGAGTACGCGGTATGAAGTTATTCGTTATATGTGGCGAGACCAATGTGTAACAGTGGACTGTAGAGGTGATCTTACTGTAAACATTTCTGCATGGAGTGGCCTCATATATCGTGACGCTAAATATATGTGGCCAACTCAGTGTTATTGGAATAATATGGTCCTTTGCATGAGTTCATGGGTTCGTAAAGTGGAGGCTGACTTGTATATTGAGACCAGTGCGCCCCAACGGACCCAGTTCTTGCAATGTGGACCAAAGACTCCACAGCAGATATTTTTAATTCCCTCCTGGCCCCTCAATTAGTAATTGTAAAAACTTAACGGGTTGTCGGTCTATGTACTCGGAACACGTCAGCCTCCAGCCCTCTCCGTCCTTCGCTACATCCATCTCTCACTCACCGCGTACTACTACCAACATTTTTTGTTGCCATGTACACCACAAGAAAAATACGTCCTCAAAAGTACTTTTTCTTCATCGCTAAACATTTTTTTCGAGCTTGACGCATTTGACCGAGTTATAGTCATATTCTGCTGTACTGCGGCCTACTTCCGGGAACTTTTGCCCAGACGATACTCGTCCTCTCTTCTTTGGGCCCGGATTGCCTCTCACTCCCGTACCCCCCCCCCTCCCCTCGCCATACCCCCCCGCCATATCCCCCCCGCCGTACCCCCCCCCCCCTGCCATACCCCCTCCCCCTCCACACACACCAGCGAACAGCGCTGTTACGATCAACGTTCAGCCTGGTGATACGCGCCCCCCCGCTCCTCTCCCCACCCCGCCGCCGTCAGCCTCTCCACCCCACTGTGCTCGAGGCTGATCAAGCCACCGCTGTGGGAGGGAGAGGCTGGGGCGGGCGGGGCGGTTGGGCGGGGGTGGGGGGGGGGGGTCGAAGTCTATCCCAGATGGCTGCACATCCAATCGCAACTTAACCATAAACTTACCATGTCCATTAACTGCACCCCCCCCCCACCCCCCCGGCATCCGCCGCTCCTTGCACGACCAACCAGCCACGTGGTTAATGACACATATCACGTGGGGTATACACGTGACTGTATTTCCATCTCTGGTTGTTGGTGTATGGATGTGATTTTTTTGCTGTTGCTAGGACACGGAGGGAGGGGGGGGGGGCTCTCCACAGGACTGCACCCGGCGATATTTAGTGTT
Source organism: Arenicola marina (assembly GCA_964019135.1). Taxonomy (NCBI): domain Eukaryota; kingdom Metazoa; phylum Annelida; class Polychaeta; family Arenicolidae; genus Arenicola; species Arenicola marina. The sequence goes on along the minus strand of OZ025262.1, from coordinate 36,555,517 downwards.
CTGCAGGCGTCTAGGACAGTGAACTGTCCGAATTTGTTTACGACCCATGGCAGCTAGTCCGAAAAAATATTGAGTGCTTTATGGTTTGCAAAGGTTGGTGTCCCTCGTCACCGCTTGGTGCGCTGATATCAGTCTTGTTTATCGTTGGGCTTCCCCGCTCAGCTGCCTCTTTCATCAAAGTATGGCTAGGTCTCCTAGACTCTCAGACCCGAGCTCTTAGACCCGATCTGTCACACCCGAGCTGTCACATCCGAGCTGTCACACCCGAGCTATCAGACCCGAGCTATCAGACCCGAGCTGTCAGAACCGCGCTATCAGACCCGAGCTGTCTGACCCGAGCTATCAGACCCGAGCTGTCACACCCGAGCTGTCGCATCCGAGCTGTCACACCCGAGCTATCAGACCCGAGCTATCAGACCCGAGCTGTCTGACCCGAGCTATCAGACCCGAGCTGTCACACCCGAGCTGTCACTCCGAGTTCTCAGACCCGAGCTACCAGACCCGCGCTCTCAAACCCGAGCTATCAGACCCGAACTGTCTGACCCGAGCTATCAGACCCGAGCTGTCACACCCGAGCTCTCACACCCGAGCTCTCACACCGGAGCTGTCACAGCCGAGCTATCAGACCCGAGCTGTCACACCCGAGCTATCAGCCCGAATCCTCAGACCTGCGATCTCAGACCTGCGATATCACACCTCCCCCCACGCCCGCATCCTCCCTCTCGCTACTTCCATCATCCCTTCTGCAGGTCCACTCCATGCACCCACCTCCTTACCCCCATCTGTGGTCATTGCCCACTCCACCCCATCCTGCCCCACCCTTTCTAATTGCCCGCTCCACCCCATCCTGCCCCACCCTTTCTAATTGCCCGCTCCACCCCCTCCCCTCCCATGCAGTGCCCAGCCGCACCCCCCACCAACTTCCACCCACTATCTGAACTCTCTAAAAAATCTTATCTAAAAAATAACCGTCCATGTTGATGAACAAATAATTCTTCCTCTGTCGCTCCCTGGCGCTCACTCCTCCTTCCTTCAGTCTATCAGTGGTTACCATGCAAATTCCATTAGAGGGGCGCGCTTGTTTTTACAAGTAGTGTGCCAGGTGAGGTGGGGGGGGGGCGGGTGGTCTCACTGTTTTTTGCTTTCAGCCTTCATTCCGTACAAGTGTCTTGATTAGGCTGACGACAGCATAGCTGCCCCACATCGCTGTTTGTCTGATTAAAGACACAATATACCGCCATAAATAACCATTGTAGACGAAACTATCGGTCCATAAACCCTGTTGTGGTTACGTATCATCAGATGTGACTTGTGACACATGCTTGGTTAATTGGTTAAGAGGATGATGTGTGTGGGGAGGGGGGGGGCGTGACTGGGGTGTCTCCGATGTGGGACGGGCCGAAGTGGACCAGACAAACTAAACATGTTCCTGCTGCAGCCCGCCACTAATGAACTGCAGCCTGCCACTAAGGAACTGCAGCCTGCCACTAATGAACTGCAGCCCGCCACTAAGGAACTGCAGCCCGCCACTAAGGAACTGCAGCCTGCCACTAAGGAACTGCAGCCTGCCACCAAGGAACTGCAGCATACCACCAAGAAACTGCATCCCGCCACAAAGGAACTGCAGCCTTCCACTAAGGAACTGCAGCCTGCCACTAAGGAACTGCAGCTTGCCACTAAGGAACTGCAGCTTGCCACTAAGGAACTGCAGCCTCTCACCAAGAAACTGCAGTCTTCCACTAAGGAACTGCAGCCTTCCACTAAGGAACTGGTGCTTTCCCCTAAGGAACTACAGCCTTCCACTAAGGAACTGCAGCCTTCCAATAAGGAACTGCAGCCTGCCACTAAGAAACTGCAGCCTGCTACCAAGAAACTGCAGCCTGTCATCAAGAAACTGCAGCCTGCCACTAAGGAACTGCCGCCTTCCACTAAGGAACTGCAACCTTCTACTAAGGAACTGCAGCCTTCGACTAAGGAACTGCAGCCTGCCACTAAGGAACTGCAGCCTGTCACCAAGAAACTGCAGCCTTCCACTAAAAAACTGCAGCCTGCCACCAAGGCAGCCCACGACCCACGGCCTCTAATAGCGCCTATCAGCATTCCGCAAATTGCCGCACACGTGTGTGTCTGCCCCATAATGTCACCCTCTTATCGGGGATATAGTCACCCCCTATGGAGGATATAGTCACCCCCTTGTGGGGGATATAGTTACCCCCCTTGTGGGGGATATAGTCACCCCCTTGTGGGGGGTATAGTCACCCTCTTGTGGGGGGTATAGTCACCCCCCTTGTGGGGGATATAGTCACCCCCCTTGTGGAGGATATAGTCAGCCCCCTTGTGGGGGGTATAGTCACCCCCTTGTGGGGGATATAATCACCCCCCTTGTGGGGGGTATAGTCATCCCCCTTGTGGGGGATATAGTCACCCCCCTTGTGGGGGGTATAGTCACCCCTTGTGGGGGGTATAGTCACCCCCTTGTGGGGGATATAATCACCCCCCTTGTGGGGGGTATAGTCATCCCCCTTGTGGGGGATATAGTCACCCCCCTTGTGGGGGGTATAGTCACCCCTTGTGGGGGATATAGTCACCCCCCTTGTGGGGGATATAGTCACCCCCCTTGTGGGGGATATAGTCACCCCCCTTGTGGGGGATATAGTTACCCCCCTTGTGGGGGATATAGTCACCCCCTTGTGGGGGGTATAGTCACCCTCTTGTGGGGGGTATAGTCACCCCCCTTGTGGGGGATATAGTCACCCCCCTTGTGGAGGATATAGTCAGCCCCCTTGTGGGGGGTATAGTCACCCTCTTGTGGGGGGTATAGTCACCCCCCTTGTGGGGGATATAATCACCCCCCTTGTGGGGGGTATAGTCAGCCCCCTTGTGGGGGGTATAGTCACCCTCTTGTGGGGGGTATAGTCACCCCCCTTGTGGGGGATATAATCACCCCCCTTGTGGGGGGTATAGTCATCCCCCTTGTGGGGGGTATAGTCACCCCCCTTGTGGGGGATATAATCACCCCCCTTGTGGGGGGTATAGTCATCCCCCTTGTGGGGGATATAGTCACCCCCCTTGTGGGGGATATAGTCACCCCCCTTGTGGGGGGTATAGTCACCCCCCTTGTGGGGGGTATAGTCACCCCCCTTGTAGGGGGAGGTGAAGGCCGCGCGAGTTTTCCGCGCGACATTCCACCATTCAGTGAGCGATAATTCAATGAAGTTGCCCCGCACGCCAGACCACGTGGGTCTGGCCTCGCTGCCAGCAGCTCTATCTGGGCCAGTGTACAGTAGTCTGGATGCGCGCCCTCTGTTCTTTCTGACCTTGAGGATGTCCTTGTCATTTGTGCCCGACCTTTTTCTCACCCTCTGGCTCCCTCCACCCCAAGTCCACCCCGACCGCCCTACACCCGCCCCACTCCCGCCAGCCACCCCCTTGCCGCCACCCCACCCCACGCCTTCCGTTTCAGTTGTGAGTGTGTATGTACATGTAGTATTCATAGTATCACGTGACAGACGATCCGTCTAGTTTGAACTATTTAATTCTTTCGGTTGTCCATTGAATGACATTTGTTTCAAGGTTCCCTGAATGTAAGTCGTGGATCACGACAACTCATTCCTGGTCTAGTTGGTGCCAGAGAATGGGATAAAAGTAGGTCATCACGTGACATATTAAAATCTTTATAAAATCGTCCTTGAATATGGACAAAAAAACCCACTAAAGCATGTAGGCCACTGTGGCCAGTTTAACAATAGCGTTTTGTGTGATATTGCATGCTCCAGTTCAACCGTAGTCTTCAAACCAAAACTTTTTCCACGCTGTTTAGCATCAGGCGACGTTTCTGCACTAATAGATGACATTTAAAAATAAATTGGTCTTTTAGTCTGGTTTTATTAATCACACTAGCAGCAAAGAAATGTCAGAAAAAAAATCCCCATGGTAACCGGATACCACGTGTTGTCTTGTTGATCGGTTCTGACCTACTGTCTTCCGGTGCCGACAGTATCGATCTCTGGTTTACGTGGTCGTCAGTCAACATGTTGTGTCCATGCGCTGCCGCCAGCGACAACAGAGGGCGCCCACAGGTTACCAGGACACTCTGTGGCGGTGTTGGGGAGTACCGCAGACTCGGGTGTTGTTGTTGTCTGGTGCTCCGGGAAGGTAATTTTTCATCACGTGTACTTATAGTTCCTCGATAAATGTGTCAAGTCCTGCCAAACGTTTTTATTTGCACTCATTTTGCTTAAATTTATGTCGTCGTTCCGTATTAACATATTATTTAACCGGGTATCTCGTGTGAAAATAGTTCACCGGGTATCTCATACGAACATAGTTCACCGGGTATCTCGTATGAACATAGTTCACCGGGTATCTCGTATGAACATATTTCACCGGGTATCTCATATGAACATAGTTCACCGGGTATCTCATATGAACATAGTTCACCGGGTATCTCGTATGAACATAGTTCACCGGGTATCTCGTATGAACATAGTTCACCGGGTATCTCGTATGAACATAGTTCACCGGGTATCTCGTATGAACATAGTTCACCGGGTATCTCGTGTGAAAATAGTTCACCAGGTATCTCGTATGAACATAGTTCACCGGGTATCTCGTATGAACATAGTTCACCGGGTATCTCGTATGAACGTCTCCCGAGTCCCAATAAATGTACTTCCCCCGCTTCTTCCCGCTCGAAACATATTTCTTTGGCAGGTGCGCTTAATTATCTGGCAAATATATGCTCGTTTTACAGATATAATATAGAAACTAACCACATGGCGACACCATGCAGGGGTACCACCCATGGCGACACCATGCAGGGGTACCACCCATGGCGACACCATGCAGGGGTACCACCCATGGCGACACCATGCAGGGGTACCACCCATGGCGACACCATGCAGGGGTACCACCCATGGCGACACCATGCAGGGGTACCACCCATGGCGACACCACGCAGGGGTACCACCCATGGCGACACCTTGTAGGGGTACCACCCATGGCGACACCATGCAGGGGTACCACCCATGGCGACACCATGCAGGGGTACCACCCATGGCGACACCATGCAGGGGTACCACCCATGGCGACACCACGCAGGGGTACCACCCATGGCGACACCACGCAGGGGTACCACCCATGGCGACACCATGCAGGGGTACCACCCATGGCGACACCATGCAGGGGTACCACCCATGGCGACACCATGCAGGGGTACCACCCATGGCGACACCATGCAGGGGTACCACCCATGGCGACACCATGCAGGGGTACCACCCATGGCGACACCATGCAGGGGTACCACCCATGGCGACACCATGCAGGGGTACCACCCATGGCGACACCATGCAGGGGTACCACCCATGGCGACACCATGCAGGGGTACCACCCATGGCGACACCATGCAGGGGTACCACCCATGGCGACACCATGCAGGGGTACCACCCATGGCGACACCATGCAGGGGTACCACCCATGGCGACACCATGCAGGGGTACCACCCATGACCAAATAATGTGACTTGTTTTATTGTTGTTTTACGAGGTAAAACCTCGTCGCAGCGACATGATCAAGACCATTGAGTGTGGTCTACATCTTATATTCACAGCGTTGAACACGATGTGTGTCCCATGCTGTATTTGATACAAATTATCACCAGTTGTCACATTTCTCTGATCAAGTTTTCTCATTTCCAGTTGGCCCCAGATTCCCGGAAACGCTACCAACAGCATGAAGTGCTTGTGAAGGAGTTGGGGGCGGGGCTAGGAGCGTGGGGGCGGAGCCTGGTGGCCGGAGACCACGCCCACTTGGTGGTGCACGGTGAACCCGACGTCATATATAACAATGGTTCGTGGATCGTCTCCTGTCATAATCTGTCATAATCTGTCATAAATCTGTCATAATCAATTGTCATAAATAATCTTTATGATTCCTCGCTTAGAAACGGGAAAAGACTAAAATATGGTCATTATTAATAAGTATTTATAAGAATAAATAACAGGAAATAGTATCACAAGCTAATGAGTATTTCGTCCTGCAATGACCTTATCGTCATAACGCGGCCATTGTCACACCGTTGTGACCGTGGAGACGTTATGATTGTCGTGTGGTCGCCACTGCAGGTCGTCTGTTCATCAACGAAGGCGGCGTGGTCTACCTGCACGCTCACCTGGAACCCGTCGTCCTGCCCAAGACAGAACTGGCCGCCATCCAGCTCTATGACGGGGTGAGCGAGGCCCTGTAACGGGGTGAGGTGTCATGGGGTCTCTATGACGGGGTGAGGCGTCATGGGGTCTCTATGACGGGGTGAGGCGTCATGGGCTCTATGACCGGGTGAGGCGTCATGGGCTCTATGACGGGGTGAGGTGTCATGGGGTCTCTATGACGGGGTGAGGCGTCATGGGGTCTCTATGACCGGGTGAGGCGTCATGGGCTCTATGACGGGGTGAGGTGTCATGGGGTCTCTATGACGGGGTGAGGCGTCATGGGGTCTATGACGGCATGAGGCGTCATGGGGTCTCTGACAGAGTGAGGTGTCAGAGGGTCTCTATGACGGAGTGAGGTGTCATGGGGTCTATGACGGGGGGGAGGCGTCATGCGGTCTCTATGACGGGGGGAGGCGTCATGCGGTCTCTATGACGGGGGGAGGCGTCATGCGGTCTCTATGACGGGGTTAGGCGTCATGGGGTCTCTATGACGGGGTGTGAGGCGTCATGGGGTCTCTATGACGGGGTGTGAGGCGTCATGGGGTCTCTTTAACGGGGAGAGGCGTCATGGGGTCTCTATGACGGGGTGTGAGGCGTCATGGGGTCTCTTTAACGGGGAGAGGCGTCATGGGGTTTCTATGACGGGGAGAGGCGTCATGGGGTCTCTATGACGGGGTTAGACGTCATGGGGTCTCTATAACGGGGTGAGGCGTCATGGGGTTTCTATGACGGGGTGAGTAAAGGGTTTATGCAAGATGTAAGTGGGTTCCTTATAGATCCTTATAGAAACACTCCTTTCAATATTATTTTTAACCATATCATGGATTCGATGTTACCTACATCATGATCTATGCGCAACAAAAAAAAAAAAGTTAATGAACTCTGCTGAGGAATTCAAAACAATGCTGTCAACCTCAGATGTTTTCATGTGATTCGTGCACATTGTGCATCTTAACTAACGGGTAAGGTTTAAATAGATGATAGAATTATTGTTGTTTTTTCATTATCATATGTACATTTATCACATCAACCCATGTCATTTTATCATTGTCGATCAATAGCACTTGTGCTAAATTTTATTGTTGACTTTTATATACCGACGTTAAATAAAACTTTATCTTATCTTATCTTATCTTACATGTGACATGTGTGTCGTATTACTTCTATTAACATTCTGTCAGCCCTTTGCCAGTCAGTCAGGCTATACATGTCGCTATGAGAGCGGAGTGCCATGGTTTCCCTGTATTGCCTTGAGAGGTGGACGTCACCCCAGGTTGTGTCTCCCACCCTCAGGACTCCCCCAGCACGGTGGCTCTCCTGGTGCTCAGCTACCGGGACGTGGCCCGGGGGTGCCTCCCCCGGGCCCTCCGCCAGGACCACTACAGCCTCGTCCTGGCCTGTGACCCCAGGGGGCGGGCCCACCGCGCCCTCTGTGCTCAGGTACTCACCACCCTCACCTGTTGTAGTCCTTGTATATAGCGAAGGGGGGCGGGGGGTTTTTCCATTATCTAGACAAAAACTACAAAACCTAAGGGTTCTCTCCACCTCGCTCTCCATACATACCATATAAAGGCGTAATTCTCTCAGTCGCAGCACTTACGCCTCTTCAGATGAGGCATAAACCAAACGATCTTATTGTCGTGTGTGTACTTATGTCTTTAATCATTGCGGACAGGTGCTGCCGCTATGGAAAGCCGCTGGGAACAAACCTGCGCTGGAGATGGTGAAGGCACTTCCGGAAGAGCTGCAGGCAATGTAAGGAGGCAGAATAGAGATGGGATGCGGGGTGCTTTAGGCCACGTTGGTGAGCATGAAGGTTCCATTGGGTCCAGCACCTCCCGGTGACCACCATGAAGGTTCCATTGGGTCCAGCACCTCCCGGTGACCACCATGAAGGTTCCATTGGGTCCAGCACCTCCCGGTGACCACCATGAAGGTTCCATTGGGTCCAGCACCTCCCGGTGACCACCATGAAGGTTCCATTGGGTCCAGCACCTCCCGGTGACCACCATGAAGGTTCCATTGGGTGAAGCACCTCCCGGTGACCACCATGAAGGTTCCATTGGGTGAGGCACCTCCCGGTGACCACCATGAAGGTTCCATTGGGTGAAGCACATCCCGGTGACCACCATGAAGGTTCCATTGGGTGAGGCACCTCCCGGTGACCACCATGAAGGTTCCATTGGGTGAAGCACATCCCGGTGACCACCATGAAGGTTCCATTGGGTGAAGCACCTCCCGGTGACCACCATGACATGGGTGGGATGGGAGACATGTCCAGGTGCAGGTGCAAACCCACGACCTGTTGATTGGTGTACGTATGTGTACAACGCACGGACATTAACAAGGGCTTGACACGACCCTATATGTTGATTGGACGGTTGTCACAACCATCCCACCTGTCGACGACTGTCTGTGGCCGACATGGTGAAAGGATAGAACTCGTCATGAACTTGATCAAACGCTCAAGGTCGTGACTGTGAGCCAATCAGGGTTGGGTTCGTCACGTGGTACGGTCACTTGCTCTCAGCGAGAGAAATGTTGCTTTGACGGTGATGAGAATGATGAAGGAAAAGACTGTACTACAAGTTCCCTTATCTAACTGCAACGTACATTAGTTTATTAAGGTAATATAACTTATTTGTGGACAGACTTTGTTGCTTGGACATGGTATGCTATTACAATGCTGAAGACATTGCCTTCTTTTCTCTTAGACATGAACGACTGCAAGCAGAACATGAGGCTGGGGCGGCAGTACCCCAGACCGTGACCCCCCTACAGCGAGCCAGGGCCAGCACCCCTCATCTCAACAGGTAAGGGGGCGGGGGCCGGGGCGGGGGCGGGGGCCGGGGCGGGCTTGGGGACATGTTATATCCACTGTCTCATTATAAGGCAAAGTTCATATCCAGGATTTTGTCGCTCCAAAACTTGATGCTCTAACAATGCAGGAATCACTGTTCGACTCGTTGTTTCAGGTTCTTGCGCCACCTGGCGGCCAGCAGTGCGTGCAAGGAGCCGGTGAGCCAACGCCACCTACCGGCCGTGCTGGGCGAGCCGTACGACGAGGGAGTGTTTGACGGAGAGGATGAGGTCAGTATGAACCAGGCCCCTCCAGCCAGTGATGTACGCACCACCACGTTCGGTCGCTATGGAAACCTGTCTGTTATATTGTCTTAATTGCCTTGTATGTTGCTATCTATTTTCCATACGTTACGTCAACAGTTACTAGGGTTTTAATTATTTGTCCTCACCTAAATATATATTTCCTTCCTTGTATATGGGTTTTTAGTACCATAGCTCATGCAGATACTTTCTTATCACCCTCATAACTGTATGTTCTAACTGGGCAAGGTGACAAGGTCAAGATCCCAATGTCCCTGGTCTTTCCAGCTGGTGGTGACTGTGTTGGGCGGCGTGCCCGGCAGCCACAAGACCCGCCTCTGCCAGACACTCACCGGACTCACCAAGGACGACTGTCGCTGGGCCGTCATACAGCAGCCAATCACCGCCTCGGCCCCCTTCAGTGCGGACCTGCTGCAGGCAAACTTGGCCGCCACGTGGCGCTCGCTACAGCGCCGACCCACGTCGTCGACTGGAGCGCCCTCTGGTGGTCGGAGGAAGATGAGAGTGCTGATTGTCACTCCTATGTGAGTTAGGTGACATGGTGAGAGTGCTGATAGTCACTCCTGGGTGAGTTAGGTGACATGGTGAGAGTGCTGGTAGTCACTCCTGGGTGAGTTAGGTGACATGATGAGAGTGCTGGTAGTCACTCCTGGGTGAGTTAGGTGACATGATGAGAGTGCTGGTAGTCACTCCTGGGTGAGTTAGGTGACATGATGAGAGTTCTGATAGTCACTCCTGCGTGAGTGACAGATAAGATAACGTATTATTGTTACATCATTGCGTTCAGAACACACATTAATATCTTCTGGTTATTAATGTATGTTAAAAGTATAACGTTAACTTCAGCTTAGTTGATTTTAGATTACATATTTTTTACGCCATATTAAAAATAATAATAATTATGCCATATTTTCTGAGATAACTGTGAGCAAGTGTCGCAGCAGATATTAACGTTGAATACAGCTTAGTAGATGTTACCTTTGGGTGACTTAGCTGCCCTGTTCCCTGACTGCGATGACTAAGCTGTGACCACGTGTCGCCGCAGGTACACGAACACCGTGGACGTCGTCCAAGCCGTCGTGAGCCACCCGGATCCGGAAGTCGCTGCCCATCTCGTCATAGGTGGCGCTCCTTTCTTTTTCTCTTCCTTAATTAACTAACTGAGATAAACATTATCGTGATATAAACTAAAGTCACTGGCCTTCCTAACGCGTTTACGTCATAGTCCGCCTGGGTTCATGGTCCATGATGTGTAAACATGAACTAAGCTTGCCCAAGACTTTACCGGTATAAGATAACCTTGATATATGACATTGCCTCCCTGTGAGGTAGAGGATGTATTTGTTATTTCCTTGTTGACCTTGACCCTTGGTGTTTCCTCGTTGACTTGTGACCTTTGACCTTTGACCATGTGCCAGGCGCGGTGACGGTGTGTGTGGACCCGCTGAACAGCTTCCTGTGTGACCACTACACTGTGCCTGGTCTGCTGGGGCAGTGTGCGCAGGGCTGGGTCAACAACATCGTCTTCACCAGCTCCCTCAACCTCAAGGTCAGGGTCACGTCACGCCACCATGGGTCTACCCGTGGTGGCTGTAAACAATCCAGCCTGACATAACCGTAGAAACTGAACAATTAAGGCTGACATATCCGTAGAAACTGTGAACAATCCTGGGTCCCTAATTGGCTGTCCAGGTCTTCTGACAAATCAGTGTTGAATAAGACTTAAGACGTCAAATCAATGGCACGTCATGGCATAAAATGTATCGGGGAGATATTTATTTTTAACTTGAACTTCTTTTTTGTGCTGTGATATATTCAGAACGCCGAGCTTGAGAGGATCCAAAGTCTCCTCCGGTCTGTTAATGCGGATGTTGCCTTCCTGCTGGCTCACAAGGGAGAGATCACGAGGTGAGACATCGCTTGGCACCTCTCTGCTCCCTAACGTCAATATCAAAGTCCATGTACCACGTGCTTTGAAGAGACGAGGCGTCTCCCTCATTGTTTGACTACAGATATGTTAGGTAACACGTGTCAGAGTGGAAGAGGCGATGGCACGAGGCAACTACAGTCACGACGGCAGTAACATGTCGTCTTGTACATGCTTGTTCGTATCAATCTCCATAACGGCCATCGCTCAACATGTACATGTATCAAACTAATTCTATTAATTATCTGTTGGAGATCTAAACATCAGTTCATATGTTCTTGGTTGCAGGTCTTCTGATATCGACATGATTCTGTCGGATCTGGCCTTCAACAAGGCGTCCCTCCTGAGGTGTCGCTACCTTTCTTGTCCTGACTGGTAAGTCCTGGCCTTCAACAAGGCGTCCCTCCTGAGGTGTCGCTACCTTTCTTGTCCTGACTGGTAAGTCCTGGCCTTCAACAAGGCGTCCCTCCTGAGGTGTCGCTATCTTTCTTGTCCTGACCGGTAAGTCCTGGCCTTCAACAAGGCGTCCCTCCTGAGGTGTCGTTACCTTTCTTGTCCTCACTGGTAAGTCCTGGCCTTCAACAAGGCGTCCCTCCTGAGGTGTCGGTACCTTTCTTGTCCTCACTGGTAAGTCCTGGCCTTCAACAAGGCGTCCCTCCTGGGGTGTCGGTACCTTTCTTGTCCTGACTGGTAAGTCCTGGCCTTCAACAAGGCGTCCCTCCTGAGGTGTCGTTACCTTTCTTGTCCTCACTGGTAAGTCCTGGCCTTCAACAAGGCGTCCCTCCTGAGGTGTCGGTACCTTTCTTGTCCTGACTGGTAAGTCCTGGCCTTCAACAAGGCGTCCCTCCTGGGGTGTCACTACCTTTCTTGTCCTGACTGGTAAGTCCTGGCCTTCAACAAGGCGTCCCTCCTGAGGTGTCGCTACCTTTCTTGTCCTGACTGGTAAGTCCTGGCCTTCAACAAGGCGTCCCTCCTGAGGTGTCGCTACCTTTCTTGTCCTGACTGGTAAGTCCTGGCCTTCAACAAGGCGTCCCTCCTGAGGTGTCGCTACCTTTCTTGTCCTGACTGGTAAGTCCTGGCCTTCAACAAGGCGTCCCTCCTGAGGTGTCGCTATCTTTCTTGTCCTGACTGGTAAGTCCTGGCCTTCAACAAGGCGTCCCTCCTGAGGTGTCGTTACCTTTCTTGTCCTCACTGGTAAGTCCTGGCCTTCAACAAGGCGTCCCTCCTGAGGTGTCGGTACCTTTCTTGTCCTGACTGGTAAGTCCTGGCCTTCAACAAGGCGTCCCTCCTGGGGTGTCACTACCTTTCTTGTCCTGACTGGTAAGTCCTGGCCTTCAACAAGGCGTCCCTCCTGAGGTGTCGCTACCTTTCTTGTCCTGACTGGTAAGTCCTGGCCTTCAACAAGGCGTCCCTCCTGAGGTGTCGCTACCTTTCTTGTCCTGACTGGTAAGTCCTGGCCTTCAACAAGGCGTCCCTCCTGAGGTGTCGCTACCTTTCTTGTCCTGACTGGTAAGTCCTGGCCTTCAACAAGGCGTCCCTCCTGAGGTGTCGCTATCTTTCTTGTCCTGACTGGTAAGTCCTGGCCTTCAACAAGGCGTCCCTCCTGAGGTGTCGCTACCTTTCTTGTCCTGACTGGTAAGTCCTGGCCTTCAACAAGGCGTCCCTCCTGAGGTGTCGTTACCTTTCTTGTCCTCACTGGTAAGTCCTGGCCTTCAACAAGGCGTCCCTCCTGAGGTGTCGGTACCTTTCTTGTCCTCACTGGTAAGTCCTGGCCTTCAACAAGGCGTCCCTCCTGAGGTGTCGCTACCTTTCTTGTCCTGACTGGTAAGTCCTGGTCTTCAACAAGGCGTCCCTCCTGAGGTGTCGCTACCTTTCTTGTCCTGACTGGTAAGTCCTGGCCTTCAACAAGGCGTCCCTCCTGAGGTGTCGCTACCTTTCTTGTCCTGACTGGTAAGTCCTGGCCTTCAACAAGGCGTCCCTCCTGGGGTGTCGGTACCTTTCTTGTCCTGACTGGTAAGTCCTGGCCTTCAACAAGGCGTCCCTCCTGGGGTGTCGCTCCCTTTCTTGTCCTGACTGGTAAGTCCTGGTCTTCAACAAGGCGTCCCTCCTGAGGTGTCGGTACCTTTCTTGTCCTCACTGGTAAGTCCTGGCCTTCAACAAGGCGTCCCTCCTGGGGTGTCGGTACCTTTCTTGTCCTGACTGGTAAGTCCTGGCCTTCAACAAGGCGTCCCTCCTGAGGTGTCGCTACCTTTCTTGTCCTGACTGGTAAGTCCTGGCCTTCAACAAGGCGTCCCTCCTGGGGTGTCGGTACCTTTCTTGTCCTGACTGGTAAGTCCTGGCCTTCAACAAGGCGTCCCTCCTGGGGTGTCGCTACCTTTCTTGTCCTGACTGGTAAGTCCTGGTCTTCAACAAGGCGTCCCTCCTGAGGTGTCGGTACCTTTCTTGTCCTCACTGGTAAGTCCTGGCCTTCAACAAGGCGTCCCTCCTGGGGTGTCGGTACCTTTCTTGTCCTCACTGGTAAGTCCTGGCCTTCAACAAGGCGTCCCTCCTGAGGTGTCGCTACCTTTCTTGTCCTGACCGGTAAGTCCTGGCCTTCAACAAGGCGTCCCTCCTGAGGTGTCGCTACCTTTCTTGTCCTGACCGGTAAGTACTGGCCTTCAACAAGGCGTCCCTCCTGAGGTGTTGCTACCTTTCTTGTCCTCACTGGTAAATCCTGGCTACTAGAGGCGTTGCTACGGACTGTTCCCATGGTACTGACAACGTGTTGATGTTAACCGTCGCTAGGTGGCGTGGCAAGTTTCAATCTCCCCTGAGTTACCCGGAGATGACGGAAGTGAAGCTGGAGTTCTCGCTTCCCCTGGAGAAGACACGACTCATCAACAGACTCAAAGGTGTGTGTGTGACAAGCGGGCCTCAGTGTCCTCAATACATACGCTCTCGTCAGTGCGGCTAACGTTGCCAATCAAGAAACAAATATGTGAAAAATCATCGATGCCTGTTCTATGTACATTTTATTCGATTTCCTCAGTCTCTTTAGTATTTAAGAAAAGAAACAGATCTGAATGTGGTATCTTGATTCGTAATATATTCTGTCGTGGTGGGTCTTAATCTGTTAAGGGCGATGCTCCTGCTCGCGTTAAATATTCGTTAATAAATCACAATAATCTGGGTGTCACTTTTACCTCCAGCCCTGAAGAGCTCGCTCTGCCCAATGCCGTTTCAAGGCAACGTGTACAACATACGTGGACGAATCAAACTGGACGGTAATATTCCTTATACCCTTACATCTTATTTTTGATTGAATGCTGAATATTATTATATGTTATATATTACATTGGTTATCTGTGTCTGTGGATGCCAGCCTCCCTGACTAGGTAAGTAATCAGCTGCAGGTTAACAGGTCGTGGGTTCGCGCCTTGGTATCTACATCCTACATCGGGGGGTGTCCCCGGGGTGTATCCCCGGGGTGTGTCCCGGGGGTTGTCCCCGGGGGGTGTCTCGAGGGGTGTCTCGGGGTGTTGTCCCCGGGGTGGGTCTCGGGGGGTTGTCCCCGGGGGGTGTCGCCGGGGGGTGTCCCCGGGGGATGTCCCCGGGGTGTGTCCCGGGGGGTGTCCCCGGGGGGTGTCTCGGGGTGTTGTCCCCGGGGTGGGTCTCGGGGGGTTGTCCCCGGGGGGTGTCGCCGGGGGATGTCCCCGGGGGGTGTCCCCGGGGGGTGTCCCCGGGGGGTGTCCCCGGGGGGTGTCTCGGGGAGTGTCCCCAGAAGGTGTCCCCGGGGGTGTCTCGGGGTGTGTCCCCGGGGGGTGTTCCGGGGAATGTCCCATGGGATATCCCGGGGGGTGTCTCGGGGGGTTGTCTCGGGGGTTATCCCAGGGGGTGTCATGCGGGGTGTCCCGCGGGGTGTCCCGCGGGGTGTCCCCGGGTATGTCCTGGGGTGTCCCCGGGGATGTCCTGGGGTGTCCCGCGGGGTGTCCCGTGGGATGTCCTGGGGTGTCCCCGGGGATGTCCCGTCGGGTGTCCCACGGGGTTTCCCCGGGGATGTCCTGGGGTGTCCCGCGGGGTGTCCCTCGGGGTGTCCCGTGGGGTGTCCCCGGGGATGTCCTGGGGTGTCCCGCGGGGTGTCCCTCGGGGTGTCCCGTGGGGTGTCCCCGGGGATGTCCTGGGGTGTCCCGCGGGGTGTCCCTCGGGGTGTCCCGCGGGGTGTCCCCGGGTATGTCCTGGGGTGTCCCCGGGGATGTCCTGGGGTGTCCCGCGGGGTGTCCCTCGGGGTGTCCCGTGGGGTGTCCCGCGGGGTGTCCCGTGGGATGTCCTGGGGTGTCCCCGGGGATGTCCCGTCGGGTGTCCCACGGGGTTTCCCCGAGGATGTCCTGGGGTGTCCCGCGGGGTGTCCCTCGGGGTGTCCCGTGGGGTGTCCCCGGGGATGTCCTGGGGTGTCCGCGGGGTGTCCCCGGGGATGTTCTGGGGTGTCCCGCGGGGTGTCCCCGGGGATGTCCTGGGGTGTCCGCGGGGTGTCTCCGGGGATGTCCTGGGGTGTCCCGCGGGGTGTCCCTTGGGGTGTCCCGTGGGGTGTCCCGTGGGGTGTCCCCGGGGATGTCCTGGGGTGTCCGCGGGGTGTCCCCGGGGATGTCCTGGGGTGTCCCGCGGGGTGTCCCGTGGGGTGTACGGGGGGGGGGGTGTCCTGGGGAATGTCCCGGGGTGTCTTGGTTCTATCACGGACATAAGAGTGGCCATAACCCCCAGAATTTACATGGCACTATATTAGGCGAATGAACATGGCAGAAAATCGGTTTCACAACAGGGATGGCGGTCAGCCAAAGAGAACTTGACGACGAATGTTTCTTTGATTTCTTCAGGATCTGATCGGCTTCAGGATCTGCGATACACAGTCCTGTCCGGGCAACTGGACCTGCCACTCGCCGAGTCACAACCTGACTCCCCCTCCAGGTCGACCAATGGAACCGCCCAGTCTCAGTCTCACGACTGCTGCATCATCTTCACCGGCTTCAAACTGGACGAGTCCAAGTTGAAGGACTGGCTGAGGGGGTGTGCTGCCCAGGTGGGGTATTTCTAACTGTGTCATAGGCTTGTCACCCAGCGTTACCTTCATTCCGGGGTCCACCCTCATCACAGCAGACCAACTGGTCATGGGTTCGAGTCCTGATGCCGACTGGGGCATCGTTCATCCATTGTCCCGCGAGGTGCAGACCAACTGGTCATGGGTTCAAGTCCTGATGCCGACTGGGGCATCATTCATCCATTGTCCCGCGAGGTGCAGACCAACTGGTCATGGGTTCGAGTCCTGATGCTGACTGGGGCATCATTCATCCATTGTCCCGCGAGGTGCAGACCAACTGGTCATGGGTTCGAGTCCTGATGCTGACTGGGGCATCATTCATCCATTGTCCCGCGAGGTGCAGACCAACTGGTCATGGGTTCGAGTGCTGATGCCGACTGGGGCATCATTCATCCATTGTCCCGCGAGGTGCAGACCAACTGGTCATGGGTTCGAGTCCTGATGCCGACTGGGGCATCGTTCATCCATTGTCCCGCGAGGTGCAGACCAACTGGTCATGGGTTCGAGTGCTGATGCCGACTGGGGCATCATTCATCCATTGTCCCGCGAGGTGCAGACCAACTGGTCATGGGTTCAAGTCCTGATGCCGACTGGGGCATCATTCATCCATTGTCCCGCGAGGTGCAGACCAACTGGTCATGGGTTCGAGTGCTGATGCCGACTGGGGCATCATTCATCCATTGTCCCGCGAGGTGCAGACCAACTGGTCATGGGTTCGAGTCCTGATGCCGACTGGGGCATCGTTCATCCATTGTCCCGCGAGGTGCAGACCAACTGGTCATGGGTTCGAGTGCTGATGCCGACTGGGGCATCATTCATCCATTGTCCCGCGAGGTGCAGACCAACTGGTCATGGGTTCAAGTCCTGATGCCGACTGGGGCATCATTCATCCATTGTCCCGCGAGGTGCAGACCAACTGGTCATGGGTTCGAGTGCTGATGCCGACTGGGGCATCATTCATCCATTGTCCCGCGAGGTGCAGACCAACTGGTCATGGGTTCGAGTCCTGATGCTGACTGGGGCATCATTCATCCATTGTCCCGCGAGGTGCAGGCCAACTGGTCATGGGTTCGAGTGCTGATGCCGACTGGGGCATCATTCATCCATTGTCCCGCGAGGTGCAGACCAACTGGTCATGGGTTCAAGTCCTGATGCCGACTGGGGCATCATTCATCCATTGTCCCGCGAGGTGCAGACCAACTGGTCATGGGTTCGAGTGCTGATGCCGACTGGGGCATCATTCATCCATTGTCCCGCGAGGTGCAGACCAACTGGTCATGGGTTCAAGTCCTGATGCCGACTGGAGCATCATTCATCCATTGTCCCGCGAGGTGCAGACCAACTGGTCATGGGTTCGAGTCCTGATGCTGACTGGGGCATCATTCATCCATTGTCCCGCGAGGTGCAGACCAACTGGTCATGGGTTCGAGTGCTGATGCCGACTGGGGCATCATTCATCCATTGTCCCGCGAGGTGCAGACCAACTGGTCATGGGTTCGAGTCCTGATGCCGACTGGGGCATCATGCATCCATTGTCCCGCGAGGTGCAGACCAACTGGTCATGGGTTCGAGTCCTGATGCCGACTGGGGCATCATTCATCCATTGTCCCGCGAGGTGCAGACCAACTGGTCATGGGTTCGAGTGCTGATGCCGACTGGGGCATCATTCATCCATTGTCCCGCGAGGTGCAGACCAACTGGTCATGGGTTCGAGTCCTGATGCCGACTGGGGCATCATTCATCCATTGTCCCGCGAGGTGCAGACCAACTGGTCATGGGTTCGAGTCCTGATGCCGACTGGGGCATCATTCATCCATTGTCCCGCGAGGTGCAGACCAACTGGTCATGGGTTCGAGTCCTGATGCCGACTGGGGCATCATTCATCCATTGTCCCGCGAGGTGCAGACCAACTGGTCATGGGTTCGAGTCCTGATGCCGACTGGGGCATCATTCATCCATTGTCCCGCGAGATCTCGTCGAGCGAGTTAGTTTGTACCAATAATATATGCAAAAGCTCGTGGTCCAAAAGGTCGTTGCGTCTCGATATCCGTTTGCGTTTGCCATCAAGAGGCTCATTATTATGCAACAACTTGTCTTACTGTCTACAGTATGTTATTTTAATTATCTCTTATCTGTCGTTTTCCTTCAATTTGCCAGAGAGAACAGGTGAAGGCTCTACGCACGGTAGCGAGTCTTACCAAACAAGAAGTCAAGAAAATACATGTGAGTTGATAAAACATGCAAATTATTATTTAGATGCGCAGAAGATATTTCAGATCCTGGGAAGTAACACTTTTAAACATATTCATGTGTATATCAATCGATTTATATCCATACGTCACATAGATTTTTAAGTTACAGACTTGGACATGATTCATTGAAGGGTATTTAAGGAACGTTTTGACGACCATAGATAATTGTTACAACTTGTAGCGGTGCGTACATGTGAGCCACCGCTCTCTGTAACGAACGCCCAGAGGGTGTCTGCATGGCCTTCAGTAACGTCATAGTCTGTAGCTGTGAGTCTCCCTATAGGTGGCGCACCACCTGGACCCCCTACCGGAGGGGTGGTTCTACAACGGGTCCCACTTCGTCAGTCTGGCTGGAGACAAGTCCGACTCCCACCCAAGTATCCTTTGCAGCGAATAGCAAAATATACGAGTGGTGCTTTTTTTTCGCTGAGTATTTGATGTTATTCAAGATTTTCATAAGGTATAAGGTTATCATTTTTTGGTCAATGCGCTGGTGTGAACTTGAGCCCGCGACGAAGGAATTGCGCAATATTGTCATTGATGACGTCACACCGGCTTGCCCTAGTATTTATTTGCATGCAAGCAGTATGCCCTCCTTGCCCGCGACGATACGAGCTGTTTTTTATTTGGTAAATGGCGGAGTAACGAACGATAATAGGTCATTTTAGTCATATGACTTATTTCCTTAGTACCATTTAGTTAAGGATCCATTTTGTCGTTAAACATGAAGGGTCATTAGTTGAATATAACTTCAGCAAGTACTACTGGCTAAGTCGCTTCCCTTTAAAGAAAGGACAGGAATCTATTTCGTTATCTAATTCCGCTGGTGATCCAGACGAGTCATAGTTGCTCCAGACGAACCTTGACAGATTCCAGATCTGGATGAGTTCCTGGACGTCTACTTGACCCGGATCAATGCAGCCATCCTAGAGCACAACGCCAGAGTGGAGAAGACACCCTTCCAGGACCTGTTTGGCTGAGCCGTGTACTCTTCCGGGGGACTTCAACAGCGCTCCGTCCACCGTGTCAAAGATCTGCTGCTGGTCCCCGCGCCCGTCATCCTGGGGGACTTCAACAGCGCTCCGTCCACCGTGTCAGAGATCTGCTGCTGGTCCCCGCGCCCGTCATCCCGGGGGACTTTAACAGCGCTCCGTCCACCGTGTCAGAGATCTGCTGCTGGTCCCCGCGCCCGTCATCTCGGGGGACTTCAACAGCGCTCCGTCCACCGTATCAGAGATCTGCTGCTAGTCCCCGCGCCCGTCATCCCGGGGGACTTCAACAGCGCTCCGTCCACCGTGTCAGAGATCTGCTGCTGGTCCCCGCCCCCGTCATCCCGGGGGACTTCAACAGCGCCCCCCCCCCCACCCGTGTCAGAGATCTGCTGCTGGTCCCCGCGCCCGTCATCCCGGGGGACTTCAACAGCGCCCCCCCCCCCCCCCCGTGTCAGAGATCCGCTGCTGGTCCCGGCGCCCGTCATCTCGGGGGACTTCAACAGCGCTCCGTCCACCGTATCAGAGATCTGATGCTCGTATCCGCGCCTGAGGAACAGCATCATCCTGGGGGACTTCAACAGCTCATTCACCAACACTGGAGAATATCTCCTTCCCAATTCTTCCTTCGATTTATTTATCCGTCCACTGGCGAGTTGCATATTTCATGCGTTATAAAAGAACCTTCTCGGATACCTACTCTGGACCAACGTTTTGGGGTCAATTGGTGTCACGTATTTATTTATATGTAGCACTTACAGGTATATATTGATGAGGTCATTACTTGACATTGGATATAGTTTAATAAAATGGTTAAATTTCAAATTGATAAGGTTACTCATGCTTTCTTACTCTTTAGAGTTATTCCGTGTTATAGTAGATACTCTTTATGCTACCGAATCGTTGTTGTGGCTCACATATTGCCCACTTTATTATGCTATTTCCTAACACGATAGAATATAGTTTCCTTGATTGACGGTTGATGTAACAGTTAAGAATGAAGATTTCTTGTGAGTGCACGAGTGTTTCACACTCTTAGACGTGACTGTTTGATGTGACGAATCTCGCTCTTTTTGTTTGTTACAAATATTAAAGTCATATATAATATATCTTGTATGATGAGGAGCTGTATTTAATCCATTCCGTTTTATACCACAGTTAAAATTTAAGAGTTATCTTGCTCACGGGTTTCGCACTTTGACGTTGCTGGTAGCTGTAATGATATAACCAGGCACATGGGTTGACTGGTGTAGTCGCTGTGAAACACCGTAAGTGTAGAAATGGTGCTGTGATTAACTTACTTAGACGAAATGTCACCAGTGAAGTTTGCAGTGTTTGTTGTTTGGCCTTTAGCTTTCGGTGTTACTTCAGTCCGGTTTGGTGTGTAGTTTTACAACCGCTGCAGTATTACAAGCCAACATGTCGTGAGCTACGACTCCTCAGTTAGATCACTAAATAAAGTTTAAGTGCAGTTATTAATTCGAGGATTGTGAGGTCAATAAGTATCAGTCCTTTACAAGCTAAAGCAACTATATTTATAATTGTTATCAATTCTAAACACCCAGTAAATAGGATTATATGCGGATTTCACCAAGATTCTCACATGGACCAAGTCATTAATCAGAATACATTATGATGTTTAACGTTTTGCTTATGAAGTGACTACAGATGCTTGGAGACCGCCTGGGCTATTACGTACTGAAAATGTGCAGTGTATGCGAACCTCATTCCCATGGTAACCGTACTAGAGCCTAGTCTTCAATCACCACTTGGGGTGTAAGGATCCAGACGTCGGGACGGGATCCGACGGCGATACCAGACAGCCTGCGTCATAACGAGTCCGTGTAGTACGCTGGGTCTTGTCTATCTAGACTGGATTGTATGCTCAGAACGTTGCACTTTGAATCAATAAAGCTTAAATATCCAGTGACGTTTCCGGTTTATTTAGATCTCCATTTAATTCGTTATGTGGCGGTTGTAAAAATACTCGATTTCGATGGAATAGTTGGATTAAGTAGGACATTTTAAGCTCTGTACATCATATAGAAACAATGTGAAGGGTGCAGAGGAGGGGGAGGAGCCGGCTCTCTGGGAGAGACACCCCTACACCTGGCGAAGAACATGGGAGCTGATGCCGACACTCGACAACAGCCGAACGAGCTCATAAAAAGGAGAACTGCCTTAACATAGGTTGCTAGTTGAAGTCGGCAAACCTTATAGTTCCACATCCAGTGAGCAGAAATAATTAATAAACTCAAAGAGATTTACATAACATGGCTTTTATTTGCTGATCATCGAGGCGTTGCAAAGCAACTAACCCCGCCACACGGAGGTAAGAAAGGTGGTCTGGCGCGAGGGGTGACCCTCAGCTGTCGGTGTGGGGTCCAGGGTGGTAACACTAGCGCCCCTCGCGGTCAATATGGGCGTCACTGGCTGTAGAAAGTCATTCATGTGAGCTGGAACCCCTAGTGTCTGGGGAAGAACCAGTCACGGTTACTCCGTTTTTCTATCATATTCACCTAATAAATAGTCCACAGTTCACCCTAACATTCTACTGCTGAGTTGTAGTATTTCATCAAACGACTCCGGCTTCTTTTCCCAGGGCGCTCATTTCAGCTGAAAAGAACAAAGGCAAATACATCAATTAGGTCTTTACCGAGCGCCTTAAGATGCAACACGGGCCTGGTCGGCTGGTGTGTTGTACATTCCACTCGCTACGTGGCGCCACACTCCCTACTTGGTTGGTTGGTTGTTCAGGACGCTTTAACCACCTTTGGTCATATCGCATCAATGGGAGAAGGAAGGGAGAGTGGAGCCATGTCCCCGGGGATAACCCCCTACTCTTTACAAAGAGAGACATGGTATCTTTATTCTGCGACCACACAGACCTGGCCACAGCAGGGCTCGAACCACCGATCAACGTGCCGTTAGGCTCTCAGGTGACCAGAGCACCAGATGCGAGCGCTCTAGCCCACTGAGCTAACACAGCTAACACAACCAGACAGCATGGGTAACACATGAAGAATCAAAATTTATTCCCCGTCACACCCTCTTTTATAGGCAGTACACCTGGTGGCCACTGAAGGCATACATTACAAACTCCACCTGGTGTATGACCATTACAACACAGTCATCATAACGTCCAAACCCTATAAGTCATAATGAGCAGTACATGACAGCCGACACCAGAGACCCCCACCCCACTCCTCTATATAATGCCAAGGAGAGCCCACCGACTCCCCCCCCACCCCCCATCCCAACCACCCACACACACCCAGAAAGGAGAGTGGCAGTGGAATGTGCAGAGGCGGTGGAACCTCAGCCTCAAATGGTCCATCTGCCACGAAAGCAACAATTGCTACCGTATAGCTCCCGTATTACTCTTTCGGTATCTTTGCTACGGTGATGGACCTGGCGGACCTAAGACAAAAGAGGGACGTCTCAGACTGCCCTCCATTCCACCCGTCACCAGCCCTGGGTTAGCAAGGAGGGAGACTGAATCACCACACCAGGAAATCCCCCCCCCCCTCCCCCAATGATCAATGAGTGAGGCAGACTGAACCACTGACCTTGACTCTTGGCTGCGTTCTCAGCCGCCAGACGCACAGCTCGCTTCGCCTTTATCTCATTTTCATATTCCTGGATCGACTTCTCCTTCTTAACTAGGGAGTCTGAAACAAACACAACAGAAGGAAAGGGTTAAACCAACAACAATAGCCCAAAAGAGGCTTGTTACAGCATGTTGTATGTTGAGCAATATTGAAACCGGGAAGGCGACTTGTAAACTTGTTGTTTACAAAGTCATTACCATCAGGGCGGGTCTTGAATAGCCATGCATCCATGGCTATGGTTGAAGAATCATAGCCATGTAGCATTCTATAGTGAAAAATCAACTTCATATGACAAATTGAATTATTTAAGTATAGCTTTCATAATTAGTTTCATCAATGTAAATGTACTTTTCTATATATAATTAATGATGTATGAACTCTAGACAAAGTTGTTAAAGTCTTCAAAAGGAGTTATAATTGTCTACTGGCATAAAAATGGACAACAACATGCCACCATTTTTTTTACAGGACATTACAGTCATTGGGTCAGTGAAAACACATGTTTTCATATGAATTTCTGGTGACAGACTGGACTATTTTTGCCTTTCAAGAAAGGTTAATTATCTGATTAGTCATTAGTTGCCAGGAAGTAATAAGAAAAGGATTAAGGTTTGTTTCTGTTATAAAACTTTTGCCACAGCAAAGAAGAATCAGAGCTACACTTGGTCAAAGTCAAACAACCCTGAAATGGGGTTGTTCCAGACCAGATTTTTACTATGGAATGCTACTAGGCTGTGTTTAAGCCCACACAGCCTAGGTTTCTGGGCTAGGTCTTGAAGGTTAGTAGATCACCCCAAGGAGTGTTTGGCCTGACACTAGATTAAATATAAAAAACTGTTCAGGTCAGAAAATATCACATTTATGATATGTGGAATATTTCCAGGGCAGATGACAAGGTCAGTTTGTCTGAATGGAATGTTGGTGTTTTAGGCCACTTTTGTGCACATACAGGCTAAATTGGGCCAAGGAACCTCCCGAGACGATGAAGGATGAAGGAATGAAACATGCCCCAGATTAGGTGCCCGAGCCCGGATTCGAACCCAGGACCTATTGATCTGCGGTCTAGTGCGCTAACCACTACACCAGGGAGGCCCCCTCAGTTTGTCTGAAGCTTACTGCAGCACTAAATGAACTACTTCACTACACACTTGGGTCCATCGTTTGTCCTACAATACTGTTCAATATACTAGTTACCATTAATATTGTGAGTAATAGATCAGAAAAAGGAGAGCCAAGAGTTTGTAACTTACTGTATCTGTAGGTTCCATAAGCAAGGCCTAAAACCAATGCTCCCCATCGTGAAAACTGGAAATGTAAAGAATACAAATTAAAAACAATATCAAACATAAAAACTAATTAATAGAATTGTGCTATCTGCCTAAAAACAATGTTATTACATTTGCGGTGGCTAGGTTAAGGCAGCATCCACAGCCTTGCCAAATCGGCAATTGGAGCAGTCAACTACAGAAGGTTGAAACCTGTGCATACACCATGAAAAATTATGCTCTTCAGAATGTGGATGTTATGTGTTTGCAGCTAAAATTTGGTTAATTAACGTTGCATGTGGAGTTGTTTTGCAATTTTGAATGCCAAATTTGCATATAAGAACACAAACCTAAGGCCTTAAGGTTCATAACAGACAATAAACATCTACCATATCTCTCACCAATTATCTGCCAATAAGCAAAACATTTCAAATTCATGAATTGTCCCCACAAAAATGAAAACTTGTGCTGATTTGAAACATCATAAACATGTGTACACAAGTCGTTTACCGGTGCCACCGACAGGGGCGCCCAAGCGCTAAATTATATGAGACAATAGAAGCGTCCGGAGCGCCACTTTTTCTTTGGCGGTGGCCGTTGACACTGCTTGTGGTCAAAGGTAACATTTCCTGTTTATGTTTATTTTGGTACAGCTGTTGCAACGGTCAGCTCCACATGTAACTTTAAACAATTTATTCAGTATATACCGTAAACTGCCTTTGTGAAGCCGCATACATATTTGAAGCCGCACCCCGACTTTGGCTTTCAAACCGGGTCGGCATGTGCCCAGAACCATTTCCGGAAAACTCCCAACTCGACTCGACTCCGCCCCCCCCCCCTTCCTGCCAGTGCCCTTTCTTTTATCCCTGCTTATCATAATCCCATGCAGTGAACCAAGTCAATTGTTTATACAAGCAGTCGAGACGACAACACATTCGCCTATGCCTCTGACATCACACCTCTTATCAAGTGTGACACCAGTGGCTGGCTCCTGGCATTTACTGCATATATATGAATGACTGTCGTGCCTAAGGTAGGACTCCATTTCAACAGGTCACCCACATATCGAACCAGTACTCAGTCTAGCAAACATACCAGCCCAAAATTTCTCGCTCAAAGTCAGCTGCCTCGCATCAGAGAGGCTGCACCTCGGCCATGTAAAATAAGTATATTCTGCATTCAATTTAAATCTTGAAAGCCTGTGGGCCATCCAGAGAGAAGCAATTTGGTCACCAGAGCAAATGTTGGTAGCCGGCTTTATATCCCTGCGCACCTGTTCGCTGTTTTAGGTGTCATGTCGACCACAGTTTTATGTTGAAACTGTTGTTTTGCAGACTCTCAGATATATAAAACATATATGCATCATAATTTTGAGATACTTTTAGTCTTGAATCTTGCCTTCCCACGCTTCCATTTATACTTTAAAATACTGTTGACAAGTGAGTATTGGACGGAGAGGACATATAGATAACTTTCTCTTCATACATATAACATAATATTATATAACATTAAAACAGTGTAATATCATTACAAAACTTGACAATAATACTGAATATTTTTATCCAATCATAAGCTTTGTTTTATGTGGGCCAATCACAACCTGCCTGGCAGTTGCCCCATGACTATCCCGATCAGATGGGCAGTAATGAATTTGCACCTATTTGTTGTTTGTAATATTTATGCTTAATGTACTAATTTAGCAGCCTGTGCAATATGTTACCTTTACCAGAGCTGGCCTAAAGGCTAGAGCGGACAGCTTGCTGAAAGCCAGCAATCGTGAGAGTTGGCA
Organism: Arenicola marina; assembly: GCA_964019135.1. Taxonomy (NCBI): domain Eukaryota; kingdom Metazoa; phylum Annelida; class Polychaeta; family Arenicolidae; genus Arenicola; species Arenicola marina. The sequence continues at coordinate 36,529,284 of OZ025262.1, read as the reverse complement.
TAAAATTTACAAAAAGCTTAATTATGTCATGTGATAGCCCCTATATATACCGGCCTAACTGAAAACTTTTTATAATTCAAAAATATCTTTCCAATAGTCCCAGTGACTCTTGTAAAAGACTCAGCGCTTATTTTTGTCAGAGCACCCTGTCGCAAGGACTGTTACGGCCACCACTGCCAAAGTGTCCAATGTTAGTGGCCTCACTCTGTGTATCACATGCAGTCTTCAATTGCATGCTTTCAGGCCCACGAAAAAAGCCCCTTTGACCAACCATTGAAAACAATCATACCGCCTAAGCTGTCCGTGTAGACGTTGGGGTCTCGTTATGAAGGCCAGCGATTCGCACATAAGACACCTATTTGCAGAAAAGCAAGCCACAAATAAAAATTCGAATGATTTATAATTATGTTGGTTTTAAAGAAATGTGAAAACAGCAAAGATGTTATTGTGAAATTGCAATTTTTTGTGCTATCAGGAGCATTTCACCGGCAAAAAGGCTGTTGTCTGCTGCCACTTTAATGCGAGCCTGTGAGTGATGAAGTGGCCTGTCGTAATATTACCCATGTAACAGTAGTGGAAATGAAAGAGAAGCTTTGAGTAAGACATTTTTGGCTGTTCACTCGGCTGTATTGGTTAGATATTTGTTTGGCGCAAGTGCCCCCAGGCAAAGTTCTTTAGACACCAGTTGGGAATCAACTGTTGTGCCACAACATTTATTTGTGAATATATTACATAAATAACTAAGTATTGACACACTTTCTGGTAGCCTGAAAATCAGACATTAATGTGGTGACTGTCTGAAGGATCGACACTAACAGTGTCCTGGCACTAACAGTGTCGATCCTTCAAGGCTTCAGACTGTCACAACATTGATGTCAGAAGATACAAGGTATATAGAATATGTAAACACTATGATTTTAAGCGTACACACATTATGATAAAAGCTACAGTCGATTCCCGACTGGCGTCTAAAGAACTTAGGCTTAGCAGCTCCATGAAGTTGGAAAGACAGAAAGACAGAAAGATAGAAAGACGAAATAGTGAAGTTGGAAAGACAGAAAGACAGAAAGATAGAAAGACGAAATAGTGAAGTTGGAAAGACAGAAAGACAGAAAGATAGAAAGACGAAATAGTGAAGTTGGAAAGACAGAAAGACAGAAAGATAGAAAGACGAAATAGTGAAGTTGGAAAGACAGAAAGACAGAAAGATAGAAAGACGAAATAGTGAAGTTGGAAAGACAGAAAGACAGAAACATAGAAAGACGAAATAGTGAAGTTGGAAAGACAGAAATATAGAAAGACAGAAAGATATTTATTGTTATTTTCGGAATACATCAATGTGTAAACTGTAACAATGGGTGTACATCTGTACATTTGGGGTTGGGTGTCTCTTCTGTGTTTGGTCTGTCTGAATTGTATTTATCTTACTTCCCGCATGGTGGCGTCCCATTCCACACTGTTACAGTTTACACATTGATCTTTCTGGTGTACACCTTTTTCTCTACGGCACATGGCCAATCAACCTTTACGTATTTGAATAGCCCTACTCCTGCCCCATCTACGCTATAACTTTCATCGTGTCACAGAATCTACAAATAGGGTAACCATTTCATTTTTTAATAGACCTTAATTAAATATATATTTTTTAAAACGTCTTTCTGGTGTACACCCTTTTCCCTACGGCACATGGCCAATCAACCTTTACGTTTTTGAATAGCCCTATTCCTGCCCCATCTACGCTATAACTTTCATCGTGTCACAGAATCTACAAATAGGGTAACCATTTCATTGTTTAATAGACCTTAATTAAATATATATTTTTTAAAACGTTTTTCTGGTGTACACCCTTTTCCCTACGGCACATGGCCAATCAACCTTTACGTTTTTGAAATAGACCTACGCCTGCCCCATCTACGCTACAACTTTCATCGTGTCACAGAATCTACAAATAGGGTAACCACTTCATTGCTTAATAGACCTTAATTTAATATATATAATTTTAAACGTTTTTCTGGTGTACACCCTTTTCCCTACGGCACATGGCCAATCAACCTTTACGTTTTTGAAATAGACCTACGCCTGCCCCATCTACGCTATAACTTTCATCGTGTCACAGAATCTACAAATAGGGTAACCATTTCATTGCTTAATAGACCTTAATTTAATATATATAATTTTAAACGTCTTTCTGGTGTACACCCTTTTCCCTACGGCACATGGCAAATCAACCTTTACGTTTTTGAATAGACCTACTCCTGCCCCATCTACGCTACAACTTTCATCGTGTCACAGAATCTACAAATAGGGTAACTATTTCATTGTTTAATAGACCTTTTTTTTTCTTTTTTTTTTAAAACGTCTTTCTGGTGTACACCCTTTTCCCTACGGCACATCGCCAATCAACCTTTACGTTTTTGAATAGACCTACTCCTGCCCCATCTACGCTACAACTTTCATCGTGTCACAGAATCTACAAATAGGGTAACCATTTCATTGTTTAATAGACCTTAATTAAATATAATTTTTTTAAAACGTCTTTCTGGTGTACACCCTTTTCCCTACGGCACATGGCCAATCAACCTTTACGTTTTTGAACAGACCTACTCCTGCCCCATCTACGCTATAACTTTCATCGTGTCACAGAATCTACAAATAGGGTAACCTTTTAATTGTTTAATAGCCCTTAATTAAATATATATTTTTTAAAACGTCTTTCTGGTGTACACCCTTTTCCCTACGGCACATGGCCAATCAACCTTTACGTTTTTGAACAGACCTACTCCTGCCCCATCTACGCTACAACTTTCATCGTGTCACGGAATCTACAAATAGGGTAACCATTTCATTGTTTAATAGACCTTAATTAAATATAATTTTTTTAAAACGTCTTTCTGGTGTACACCCTTTTCCCTACGGCACATGGCCAACCTTTACGTTTTTGAATAGCCCTACTCCTGCCCCATCTAAGCTATAACTTTCATCGTGTCACATAATCTACAAATAGGGTAACCATTTCATTGTTTAATAGACCTTAATTTTTTTATTTATTTTTAAAACGTCTTTCTGGTGTACACCCTTTTCCCTACGGCACATCGCCAATCAACCTTTACGTTTTTGAATAGTCCTATTCCTGCCCCATCTACGCTACAACTTTCATCGTGTCACAGAATCTACAAATAGGGTAACCATTTCAGTGTTTAATAGACCTTAATTAAATATATATTTTTTAAAACGTCTTTCTGCTGTACACCCTTTTCCCTACGGCACATGGCCAATCAACCTTTACGTTTTTGAATAGACCTACTCCTGCCCCAGCTACGCTACAACTTTCATCGTGTCACAGAATCTACAAATAGGGTAACCATTTCATTGTTTAATAGACCTTAATTAAATATATATTTTTTAAAACGTCTTTCTGGTGTACACCCTTTTCCCTACGGCACATGGCCAATCAACCTTTACGTTTTTGAATAGACCTACTCCTGCCCCAGCTACGCTATAACTTTCATCGTGCCACAGAATCTACAAATAGGGTAACCATTTCATTGTTTAATAGACCTTAATTAAATATATATTTTTTAAAACGTCTTTCTGGTGTACACCCTTTTCCCTACGGCACATGGCCAATCAACTTTTACGTTTTTGAATAGACCTACTCCTGCCCCATCTACGCTACAACTTTCATCGTGTCACAGAATCTACAAATAGGGTAACCATTTCATTATTTAATAGACCTTAATTAAATATAATTTTTTTAAAACGTCTTTCTGGTGTACACCCTTTTCCCTACGGCACATGGCCAATCAACCTTTACGTTTTTGAACAGACCTACTCCTGCCCCATCTACGCTATAACTTTCATCGTGTCACAGAATCTACAAATAGGGTAACCATTTAATTGTTTAATAGCCCTTAATTAAATATATATTTTTTAAAACGTCTTTCTGGTGTACACCCTTTTCCCTACGGCACATGGCCAATCAACCTTTACGTTTTTGAACAGACCTACTCCTGCCCCATCTACGCTACAACTTTCATCGTGTCACGGAATCTACAAATAGGGTAACCATTTCATTGTTTAATAGACCTTAATTAAATATAATTTTTTTAAAACGTCTTTCTGGTGTACACCCTTTTCCCTACGGCACATGGCCAATCAACCTTTACGTTTTTGAATAGCCCTACTCCTGCCCCATCTAAGCTATAACTTTCATCGTGTCACATAATCTACAAATAGGGTAACCATTTCATTGTTTAATAGACCTTAATTTTTTTATTTATTTTTAAAACGTCTTTCTGGTGTACACCCTTTTCCCTACGGCACATCGCCAATCAACCTTTACGTTTTTGAATAGTCCTATTCCTGCCCCATCTACGCTACAACTTTCATCGTGTCACAGAATCTACAAATAGGGTAACCATTTCAGTGTTTAATAGACCTTAATTAAATATATATTTTTTAAAACGTCTTTCTGCTGTACACCCTTTTCCCTACGGCACATGGCCAATCAACCTTTACGTTTTTGAATAGACCTACTCCTGCCCCAGCTACGCTACAACTTTCATCGTGTCACAGAATCTACAAATAGGGTAACCATTTCATTGTTTAATAGACCTTAATTAAATATATATTTTTTAAAACGTCTTTCTGGTGTACACCCTTTTCCCTACGGCACATGGCCAATCAACCTTTACGTTTTTGAATAGACCTACTCCTGCCCCAGCTACGCTATAACTTTCATCGTGCCACAGAATCTACAAATAGGGTAACCATTTCATTGTTTAATAGACCTTAATTAAATATATATTTTTTAAAACGTCTTTCTGGTGTACACCCTTTTCCCTACGGCACATGGCCAATCAACTTTTACGTTTTTGAATAGACCTACTCCTGCCCCATCTACGCTACAACTTTCATCGTGTCACAGAATCTACAAATAGGGTAACCATTTCATTGTTTAATAGACCTTAATGAAATATATATTTTTTAAAACGTCTTTCTGGTGTACACCCTTTTCCCTACGGCACATGGCCAATCAACCTTTACGTTTTTGAACAGACCTACTCCTGCCCCATCTACGCTACAACTTTCATCGTGTCACGGAATCTACAAATAGGGTAACCATTTCAGTGTTTAATAGACCTTAATTAATTATATATTTTTTAAAACGTCTTTCTGGTGTACACCCTTTTCCCTACGGCACATGGCCAATCAACCTTTACGTTTTTGAATAGCCCTACTCCTGCCCCATCTAAGCTATAACTTTCATCGTGTCACAGAATCTACAAATAGGGTAACCATTTCATTGTTTAATAGACCTTAATTTTTTTATTTATTTTTAAAACGTCTTTCTGGTGTACACCCTTTTTCCTACGGCACATCGCCAATCAACCTTTACGTTTTTGAATAGCCCTATTCCTGCCCCATCTACGCTACAACTTTCATCGTGTCACAGAATCTACAAATAGGGTAACCATTTCATTGTTTAATAGACCTTAATTAAATATATATTTTTTAAAACGTCTTTCTGGTGTACACCCTTTTCCCTACGGCACATGGCCAATCAACCTTTACGTTTTTGAATAGACCTACTCCTGCCCCATCTACGCTACAACTTTCATCGTGCCACAGAATCTACAAATAGGGTAACCATTTCATTGTTTAATAGACCTTAATTAAATATATATTTTTTAAAACGTCTTTCTGGTGTACACCCTTTTCCCTACGGCACATGGCCAATCAACCTTTGCGTTTTTGAATAGCCCTACTCCTGCCCCATCTACGCTATAACTTTCATCGGTTTTGGTTTTCGTATGTTAAATGGTATAAATTTCGGCCTCTAAAAATTCGGCCCAACCCGCTGCGCGAACACTGTTCCGTGCGCTCTCCCTCTGCCGCCCCTCAGCCCCCGGCCCCCTACCCTTCAACTTAACACCCCCCTACCCCATCCCCTCACCCCTAATCCCACCTCACCCCCTATCCCTCCCTCCCCTTAACCCGCCCCCTGACCCCTACTCCCACCTCACCCCCTACCCCCCCTCCCTAAATCGGACCCGCTTTCCGTGCACTGTTTCGTACGCTCTCCCTCTCCAGCCACCTGCCCCGTACCCCGTTATACGAACACCCCACCCCTTACCTTAAGTTAATTATTAGTAATAGTAATTAATAGTCCGGGCAGCCTGTGCTAAATAAACGGTCAACCCCAAACAAATGGCAATGGTCATCAAACCAGTTATTTCTCCCTATCTTCATGTTCAGAATCTTCCAAAATCTATTGATTGGACAATATTTTTAGGGGGTGGTTTACCCTACTCCTGTAACACCAGAATGAATCACGTATTTGTTCTAACACAAAGTGGCAGATAAGCGTTTCAATTGAGACCCATACTACACCTCGCCTTCTATATGTAATGGAATGTTTACTTATTTAATCCACCAAATACAACAAGAGTTAAAATATAATATCTTCACTATTAAAGAGTTTGTATAATTTTTAATGAGAAACTACTGTCGAGGTTTTCCGGCTGTGGATCGACACCGTGTATTTTGCACAGCGCTCCGGATTGGTCTCAAGTTTGACAGACTGTAACTGTTTGATAAATTGTCCGATTTCCACAATTTAGTCGACTATATGCGCGTCTTATCTTTGGGCAGATCTACCGCCGTGCCGGTATAGATAGGCATTGTAAAGCAAAATTAGAAAATAAATGTAATTGGGGGAGTGGGGCACTCTCTGGCTTCGACTCCCTCCGCTAGGGCTCCATTATATATCTGTTGTCGCCTAAGTCCTCAATGCATTTTCACACTCGCTGGCCAGGGCGGCGCTGCGCAAATTGATAGGAAAAATGCGTCGCGCATTTGTACAATTAGTGCTGGGATCCAGCCTAAGCCTAATAACACATGAAATCCGGTGAGGAAAAGAAAGCGTTGTGCCACATTTATAACTTTTTCGAAAGGGTATAAGATGTTGTTTGCTCGAACTTGGCTTTTCCACTCCCACTCCCCGGCGTGTCGGCCTGCGACCCCCTAACTGACCTCTCCATAGCAGTAGGAGCGGATCTAGCAATTTGAAAACTGAGGAGGGCTACACTTGGGGCACCACCCATAATTTTGGGTGTCTCCCCTACCCTAAAGAAGGTTGTCTCTCCGTCTCCTATATTGGGGTACCAGCCGAATTGTGTATGTCTCACTGCCCCATAATTTAGGCTAACCCGCCAACTTTGGGCGTCTTTCCTCCCATGGCTTGGGGTGTCTCCCCTTCCCTAATTTGGCGTGCGTCCTCTCTTCTAACTCAGGCTGTCTACCCTCTCCTAAGTTGGCAAGGCCCAAACTAGTGCACCACCCCTCCCGGGCGTGTCGGCTTACAACCCCCCTGCCAGATAGTTTAAAGTTTTGTAGGGGCGTATATAGGAATTTGAAAAGGATGTAGGTCACCGATAACTTGCGATGGAGGAGGGGGGGTCTGGAAATTACCGGCGATGATGTCCACCAATGTTTTTTTTACGATCGGGGGGGGGGGGGGTTAACTCCTAAACACCCTACCCCGTTGGATCCGTTGCACAAATTGTACTGATTAAATGTCGCATTCGATGGAGCTGAAATAATCCATTACTCGTTGTGGTAGAAGAAGAAATTGTTATTTCTTAACCCCTCTCCCCCTCATACGTATTTCATTTATATGACCAGGATAAACCACGTCAACAAGCGATTGAATTGTGAATATGGGACCGTGCATGGAAAGATTCTGTCAAACTTGAAGCCCATCCGCCTCGCTATGCAAACACACTGTCAATCGACTGCCGGAAAACAGGGAAACCTTAATCGAGAAGCTAAACCCAAGAAAGGGCAGAGAGGCGAAGCAGTTGAGACCCGCACTACGAACTGTGCGTTTTTTGAGAGCATTTACTGATGGTTGCAGCCCACGGTAGTCACTTTCTGGAGAACAATCCTCGATCGTAATCAGTTATTCTAAGACTAATCAAAACACTAGTATAAAAGTGTACATATAAAGTATAATAGTATAAAATTATATTAGATATATTAAATAGGAAAATTTTAATATAAAAACACAATAATATTTTTGATACATATCTGCTGCAATTATGGTTATCATCCTTAGAAGGGGGTGTGGTGGGTAACAGAACTGACGGCCACTATGTTACATGGCAGGTAAAACAAGGTAGCCACAATATAGGACACGGGATTATGCGTACCATACGTTGCCGCGCCCCACTGCTGAACCCAGTCGAGTTCGTTTTATAACAACACTTCGTCCAATCCATCTATGCAGAGAACAATAAAACAAAACCATCCCATCACAGCCCCCACCCACCCTCTCCCAACAATATAGGTGGCTCTGAACCATTCCTAGTTGTCCAATACAAACAAGATAATTATGAGATTAGAAGGTGGTCCAATTTCGGGTACCCAGCCGCCTTCATTTGTTATATATGGTTATGTCTCGGAGTGGGGCACAAAAGACTGGAAGGGTAGGGTTGGTTGGGGAGGGAGGGGGGGGTGTATCTCTACAGAAGGACTCCAGTGGCCAGTTTTCATTTATGATACTGGCGACATGGAAAGCGTGACGCTCAGTTTGGAGACTAAGACAGCGTGATTGAACATAGTCAAGTAATCATCAAAAGTAATCAACCTCTAAGCACGGTAGAGACGTCTCGATATTGTCTAAGAAGGGTCTAAGGTTAGAAATAGCGGGTAAACACAATGATACTGAAGGGAGGAGGGTGCTAGCGAATGTTAAGATAGACAGCCAGCTTTTGTGTCTAGTTTGTTCGTATGCGCCAGATAAGCAACAAATTAAATTTGTTAAACGGTTATCCTCATGGGTTATGCAACATACTTGCGGTAAAAACAGTATCCTTATCGGATGTGACTTAAACACTGTGAAGTCAACGACTGACAGATCGTCTGCAAATCTAGACTATAGCTCTAAGCAGTTTGTAAAATTGTAAGACTTTATTGGGGATCCAAATATCCACATTCAAGAGATTACACTTACATAAGCCCAGCAGGGAATGGCAGCATATATTGAGTCGTATTGATTACATTCTGGTGTCTGAATGTCTCATTTAGAAAGCAGTTACTGTCGGCATTGTAACAGTCCCGGTACCAGACCACAAACTGTCTCCGTAGCGGAATGTCGAGTTCGCGGTAGAGGTTATTGGAAACTCAATAATTTATACTTAAATGATGAAGAATATGTTGCCCAGATTAATGCTATTTTAACTGATACAATGAAAGGGTATCAAGGTTTGATACCGGAGCGTTATACATAGGATGTATGCAAAATACGCATAAAAGAGTTCCTTATCAGGTATGGAATTATTCGTAAAAAGTAAAGTAAAAAGCAAAGAGACAGATATGTAAAAAAAGGATTAAGGAAATTAGTTAGCACAGATCAATCTGGATAATTATATGAAAAATAGGTATATTGGCAACAATGTGCGGCTTGTTGAAGACGTAATAGATCATGCCAAACGACATAAGACAAAAGGGGTTCTACTATTTCTGGACTTCAAAAAGGCCTTTGACACGGTTGAGTGGGATTACATGTATAAGGTCCTGATGGCTTCTGTAAAGATTTCAAGAACTGGATTAAAACCCTGTCTAAAAGTCCAAGTGCACAGTCATTCATTTTGAATCGCAGAATTAGGCAAGGTTATCGGCTCTCTGCTCTACTTTTCATTATGGTGGTAGAATTATTAGCCCTGAGAATTAAACACAACAATGCAATCGAAGGATATAAGATGAAGATAAGGGCTTCCAGAAAAGATGTAATAGTATCTCAATATGCCTATGGTGCGACTCTTTTGTTAAGGGATGCAGACCAAATAAGTGAGGCCCTTAAGGAAATTAATCTGTTTTCTATGGCGATGGGCCCCGAACTTAATATAATTAAAACTATAGGAATGTTTCTTGGCGCGGAAGGGAATAAAGGAGACGAAACAGAAGGTGTTTAATTCACAACAAAACCCATAAGATGTCTCGGAATATATGTCGGGTATGATGAGGGCAGGTGCAACAGCTTTAACTGGTACGGTAAGTTGGACAGGATCGATGCAAACTATTGTGCTTTTCATTCTCACATACGTTGCAAGTAACTGTACCGCCCCAGAAGGTTCTTTACGGGAAGGTGAACAAGCTTTTTTTTTGTATCTGGCGATCGAGAGACATAATTAAAAGAAATGTTTAATCCAGAGGTGTGAAGATGGCGGTGCTGAAATGATTGACGTTGAATCTCATTTTCGGTTTGTTAATGTCATGTGGCTAAAAGGCATTCTTTGCAGATGGTAGTGAAAGCTGGCCGCAATATAAACGCTTGCTAAGGCACAGTTCAGAAGTTTTACGATTCAAAGCGATAGACGAGAAGAAAGTATCTGATCTCATGAAACTACCACTAGTTTATGGAAACATATGCATGGATAACAGCATCCTAAACTCCAGTCTACAACCGACCAATACAGCAGACCTACTCGAAGAGATAATTTGGGGGAATTCAAATATCGCAATCGTTGAAGGAAAAAACAATTGAGCTCATTATTTAATTTTTTTATGAACTGTGGTTCCATTTTTGTAAAAGATTTGATGTTTAATGAAGGGCGCATAAATAATGAATATCTGTTTAATATCATTGTATCGAAAATGAATATTTTGGCAGAACTGTCTATGTGGAGCAAAGCATTTACCCGCTATAGAATGATTTTAGGCGATCATATACGACAAAGTTCGCCAGTAAACGAGAGTTGTATTATAAGAGGTACAACCAGTTTTACATGCTACATATTGTAGTGGCGTTTTGGACATAAAAAGCGTGAGATGGTTTTATCGGAGCGCAAACTATGTGCTATATTTAAAAAGGACTTAATGGAAGTTAGTTTCCATGACGTTTACCGTATATAGATAAAAAACAATGAAGGATAAGACATTGGCTGACAAAGTTTTACACCTGACCCTAACATACAAGAAACTCATAATGCGATGGGATAAGTCTGACTGTCATCAATGCACGATTTGTGATAGTATACATGATATAACCCATCCCTTATATGAATGCCCTACAACAAATATTATCCGGAGTTTAATAGATACAGCTTTGACTATAAATATAACAGCTTTCGATATATTCATTAGTAGCACTAGTCATGATATTGATGTCATTCTACCTTTAACATCTTACCTTATATACAAAGATTGGTTATTGCAAAATAGTCATCCAAACGAACGCAATATTGTTATGTTCTATAATGCCGAAATTAATTTTAGAGTGAAGTTTTTAGAATATTAAAGCAATATATCACATTGCTACTTTACTTGAACGAATAATAGCATATACCTGATGATATAATGTTTTAATATTTGTTGTAGCTCAGTTTGTGTCTACCAGAACTTCTTTTTTGAAATAAACGTAAAAAAAAAAGATTTAAAAGTAACCAGGATTACGATTACTTTAGCAATGTAATCAGGATTACGATTACTTTAGCAATGTAATCGACTTTTCTTACGATTACATTGCTTTTAAAAATAATGTAATAGATTATGATTAGAAAATGTAATCGATTACGATTAGAAAATGTAATCGATTACGATTACAGTGGTCCCTGCGTTATACGACTTTTGTTCTGCCAGCCCGAAAAGACCGCATAACGGAGGGAGTCGTATAATAGAGGGATGGCCCGAGAATGGGCAGTTTTTCGCTCTCGTAAACATCAATCAACAATCGTCTTCGAGTTAACTTCGGCAGACTCTCCACTCATCACTGATGCTTATATTGTGGCGTCGCTGGAAGCTTTACAACCACCACTTGCAAGCGTTGAAATCATTTAAGTCTAGGTCCAGTGAGAAGAGCAATATATAAGAGCTTTTTCGTCAGAGGAATGTTTTTACTCTGTACTGTGCTGAATCAGTCAAACGTCAGTCTGTAAAGCTCATCGTACACTAATTTCCTAAGCTTCAGTGTTTGTGGTGCAGCTCTGGCTCCTCTTTCCCACTTATCCATGATAGCATCAGCATTCAGTCTAACAAAGCTGCTATGCTGAATATGTTTTTTTTCGCCTCTGTGCCTTTAAATTGCATTGACATGCTGCTCTCAAGTTAAAAAAAAATTGCGTGCATATTCCAGCCAATGTGCACGTGTGCACCATAGGTGTGAATAGCAATAATGCGCTCTTAGAAATCTGCTCCTACGCAACGCCGCGCCGCCATGTAGCGAGTTAACAAAGAGATTAAATTGCGTGCAGGTCGTATAACAAGCCGAAATGTCGCTCGTAAGTCGCGTTAGTGAGGGAGTCGTATAAAGGGGCTTTAACATGTAAAAGTGTTCCGTGCACAGCGAAAAGACCGGATAACAGAGGAGTCGTTTAATGGAGGGACCGTATAATGCAGGGACCACTGTACTGATCATGATTCTACCATGTCTGGGGACCTATTAGCCCAAATTGACTAGTTGACTAGGCGCTATTCAGCCCAAATTGGCCGTTGAAGGCGCTACATTTAGTCCAAATTTCCCATTGAGGGCGCTCTATTTAGTCCAAGTTGCCAGCTGAAGGCCCTTATCCGACATTGGCCGTTGGAGGCGTCTTAGCAAAATAGCTAAATAGCAAGCTGAACGCCATGAAATCATGATCGAAACCCTCAGATCCAGATTTGATCCTTCAGATTGACCCTCAGATTCAGATTTTTCCTTCGAGATCCAGCATATCCACTCAGATCTAGATATGACACATATTGGTCATATTGACCACCTTTATTCAGATTTAACCTCTCAGATCCAGACCTGACCAATCTGATCCAGATTTGATCCATCAGAAACAGATTTGACCCCTCAGACCCAGATTGATCCCTAAGATCCAGATGTTACCCCTCAGACCCAGATTGATCCTTCAGATCTAGATGTTACCCCTCAGATCCAGATTTGACCACTCAGGAAAAGGGTGTACACCAGAAAGACGTTTTAAAATATATATATTTAATTAAGGTCTATTAAACAATGAAATGGTTACCCTATTTGTAGATTCTGTGACACGATGAAAGTTGTAGCGTAGATGGTGCAGGAGTAGGGCTATTCAAAAACGTAAAGGTTGATTGGCCATGTGCCGTAGGGAAATGGGTGTACACCAGAAAGACGTTATAAAAAAAATTTAAAAAATTAAGGTCTATTAAACAATGAAATGGTTACCCTATTTGTAGATTCTGTGACACGATGAAAGTTGTAGCGTACATGGGGCAGGAGGAGGGCTATTTAAAAGCGTAAAGGTTGATTGGCGATGTGCCGTAAGGAAAAGGGTGTACACCAGAAAGACGTTTTAAAAAATATATATTTAATTAAGGTCTATTAAGCAATGAAATTGTTACCCTATTTTCAGATTCTGTGACACGATGAAAGTTGTAGCGTAGATGGGGCAGGAGTAGGGCTATTCAAAAACGCAAAGGTTGATTGGCCATGTGCCGTAGGGAAAAGGGTGTACACCAGAAAGACGTTTTAAAAAATATATATTTAATTAAGGTCTATTAAACAATGAAATGGTTACCCTATTTGTAGATTCTGTGACACGATGAAAGTTGTAGCGTAGATGGGGCAGGAGTAGGTCTATTCAAAAACGTAAAGGTTGATTGGCGATGTGCCGTAGGGAAAAGGGTGTACACCAGAAAGACGTTTTAAAAAATATATATTTAATTAAGGTCTATTAAGCAATGAAATGGTTACCCTATTTGTAGATTCTGTGACACGATGAAAGTTATAGCGTAGATGGGGCAGGAGTAGGGCTATTCAAAAACGTAAAGGTTGATTGGCGATGTGCCGTAGGAAAAAGGGTGTACACCAGAAAGACGTTTTAAAAAATATATATTTAATTAATGTCTATTAAACAATGAAATGGTTACCCTATTTGTAGATTCTGTGACACGATGAAAGTTATAGCGTAGATGGGGCAGGAGTAGGGCTATTCAAAAACGTAAAGGTTGATTGGCGATGTGCCGTAGGGAAAAGGGTGTACACCAGAAAGACGTTTAAAAAAAAATATATTTAATTAAGGTCTATTAAACAATGAAATGGTTACCCTATTTGTAGATTCTGTGACACGATGAAAGTTATAGCGTAGATGGGGCAGGAGTAGGGCTATTCAAAACCGTAAAGGTTGATTGGCGATGTGCCGTAGGGAAAAGGGTGTACACCAGAAAGACGTTTTAAAAAATATATATTTAATAATTGTCTATTAAACAATGAAATGGTTACCCTATTTGTAGATTCTGTGACACGATGAAAGTTATAGCGTAGATGGGGCAGGAGTAGGGCTATTCAAAAACGTAAAGGTTGATTGGCGATGTGCCGTAGGGAAAAGGGTGTACACCAGAAAGACGTTTAAAAAAATATATATTTAATTAAGGTCTATTAAACAATGAAATGGTTACCCTATTTGTAGATTCTGTGACACGATGAAAGTTATAGCGTAGATGGGGTAGGAGTAGGGCTATTCAAAAACGTAAAGGTTGATTGGCGATGTGCCGTAGGGAAAAGGGTGTACACCAGAAAGACGTTTTAAAAAATATATATTTAATAATTGTCTATTAAACAATGAAATGGTTACCCTATTTGTAGATTCTGTGACACGATGAAAGTTATAGCGTAGATGGGGCAGGAGTAGGGCTATTCAAAAACGTAAAGGTTGATTGGCGATGTGCCGTAAGGAAAAGGGTGTACACCAGAAAGACGTTTTAAAAAATATATATTTAATTAATGTGTATTAAACAATGAAATGGTTACCCTATTTGTAGATTCTGTGACACGATGAAAGTTATAGCGTAGATGGGGCAGGAGTAGGGCTATTCAAAAAGGTAAAGGTTGATTGGCGATGTGCCGTAGGGAAAAGGGTGTACACCAGAAAGACGTTTTAAAAAATATATATTTAATTAATGTCTCTTAAACAATGAAATGGTTACCCTATTTGTAGATTCTGTGACACGATGAAAGTTATAGCGTAGATGGGGCAGGAGTAGGGCTATTCAAAACCGTAAAGGTTGATTGGCGATGTGCCGTAGGGAAAAGGGTGTACACCAGAAAGACGTTTTAACAAATATATATTTAATTAATGTCTATTAAACAATGAAATGGTTACCCTATTTGTAGATTCTGTGACACGATGAAAGTTATAGCGTAGATGGGGCAGGAGTAGGGCTATTCAAAAACGTAAAGGTTGATTGGCGATGTGCCGTAGGGAAAAGGGTGTACACCAGAAAGACGTTTAAAAAAATATATATTTAATTAAGGTCTATTAAACAATGAAATGGTTACCCTATTTGTAGATTCTGTGACACGATGAAAGTTATAGCGTAGATGGGGCAGGAGTAGGGCTATTCAAAACCGTAAAGGTTGATTGGCGATGTGCCGTAGGGAAAAGGGTGTACACCAGAAAGACGTTTTAAAAAATATATATTTAATAATTGTCTATTAAACAATGAAATGGTTACCCTATTTGTAGATTCTGTGACACGATGAAAGTTATAGCGTAGATGGGGCAGGAGTAGGGCTATTCAAAAACGTAAAGGTTGATTGGCGATGTGCCGTAGGGAAAAGGGTGTACACCAGAAAGACGTTTTAAAAAATATATATTTAATTAATGTGTATTAAACAATGAAATGGTTACCCTATTTGTAGATTCTGTGACACGATGAAAGTTATAGCGTAGATGGGGCAGGAGTAGGGCTATTCAAAAACGTAAAGGTTGATTGGCGATGTGCCGTAGGGAAAAGGGTGTACACCAGAAAGACGTTTTAAAAAATATATATTTAATTAATGTCTATTAAACAATGAAATGGTTACCCTATTTGTAGATTCTGTGACACGATGAAAGTTATAGCGTAGATGGGGCAGGAGCAGGGCTATTCAAAAACGTAAAGGTTGATTGGCGATGTGCCGTAGGGAAAAGGGTGTACACCAGAAAGACGTTTAAAGAAATATATATTTAATTAAGGTCTATTAAACAATGAAATGTTTACCCTATTTGTAGATTCTGTGACACGATGAAAGTTATAGCGTAGATGGGGCAGGAGTAGGGCTATTCAAAACCGTAAAGGTTGATTGGCGATGTGCCGTAGGAAAAAGGGTGTACACCAGAAAGACGTTTTAAAAAATATATATTTAATAATTGTCTATTAAACAATGAAATGGTTACCCTATTTGTAGATTCTGTGACACGATGAAAGTTATAGCGTAGATGGGGCAGGAGTAGGGCTATTCAAAAACGTAAAGGTTGATTGGCGATGTGCCGTAGGGAAAAGAGTGTACACCAGAAAGACGTTTTAAAAAATATATATTTAATTAATGTGTATTAAACAATGAAATGGTTACCCTATTTGTAGATTCTGTGACACGATGAAAGTTATAGCGTAGATGGGGCAGGAGTAGGGCTATTCAAAAAGGTAAAGGTTGATTGGCGATGTGCCGTAGGGAAAAGGGTGTACACCAGAAAGACGTTTTAAAAAATATATATTTAATTAATGTCTATTAAACAATGAAATGGTTACCCTATTTGTAGATTCTGTGACACGATGAAAGTTATAGCGTAGATGGGGCAGGAGTAGGGCTATTCAAAAACGTAAAGGTTGATTGGCGATGTGCCGTAGGGAAAAGGGTGTACACCAGAAAGACGTTTAAAAAAATATATATTTAATTAAGGTCTATTAAACAATGAAATGTTTACCCTATTTGTAGATTCTGTGACACGATGAAAGTTATAGCGTAGATGGGGCAGGAGTAGGGCTATTCAAAACCGTAAAGGTTGATTGGCGATGTGCCGTAGGGAAAAGGGTGTACACCAGAAAGACGTTTTAAAAAATATATATTTAATAATTGTCTATTAAACAATGAAATGGTTACCCTATTTGTAGATTCTGTGACACGATGAAAGTTATAGCGTAGATGGGGCAGGAGTAGGGCTATTCAAAAACGTAAAGGTTGATTGGCGATGTGCCGTAGGGAAAAGGGTGTACACCAGAAAGACGTTTTAAAAAATATATATTTAATTAATGTGTATTAAACAATGAAATGGTTACCCTATTTGTAGATTCTGTGACACGATGAAAGTTATAGCGTAGATGGGGCAGGAGTAGGGCTATTCAAAAACGTAAAGGTTGATTGGCGATGTGCCGTAGGGAAAAGGGTGTACACCAGAAAGACGTTTTAAAAAATATATATTTAATTAATGTCTATTAAACAATGAAATGGTTACCCTATTTGTAGATTCTGTGACACGATGAAAGTTATAGCGTAGATGGGGCAGGAGCAGGGCTATTCAAAAACGTAAAGGTTGATTGGCGATGTGCCGTAGGGAAAAGGGTGTACACCAGAAAGACGTTTAAAGAAATATATATTTAATTAAGGTCTATTAAACAATGAAATGTTTACCCTATTTGTAGATTCTGTGACACGATGAAAGTTATAGCGTAGATGGGGCAGGAGTAGGGCTATTCAAAACCGTAAAGGTTGATTGGCCATGTGCTGTAGGGAAAAGGGTGTACACCAGAAAGACGTTTTAAAAAATATATATTTAATAATTGTCTATTAAACAATGAAATGGTTACCCTATTTGTAGATTCTGTGACACGATGAAAGTTATAGCGTAGATGGGGCAGGAGTAGGGCTATTCAAAAAGGTAAAGGTTGATTGGCGATGTGCCGTAGGGAAAAGGGTGTACACCAGAAAGACGTTATAAAAAATATATATTCAATTAAGGTCTATTAAACAATGAAATGGTTACCCTATTTGTAGATTCTGTGACACGATGAAAGTTATAGCGTAGATGGGGCAGGAGTAGAGCTATTCAAGAACGTAAAGGTTGATTGGCCAGGTGCCGTAGGGAAAAGGGTGTACACCAGAAAGACGTTTAAAAAAAATTTAAAAAAATTAAGGTCCATTAAACGATGAAATGGTTACCCTATTTGTAGATTCTGTGACACGATGAAAGTTATAGCGTAGATATGGCAGGAGTAGCGCTATTCAAAACCGTAAAGGTTGATTGGCGATGTGCCGTAGGGAAAAGGGTGTACACCAGAAAGACATGTTAAAAAAAAGTAAAAAAATTAAGGTCTATTAAACAATGAAATGGTTACCCTATTTGTAGATTCTGTGACACGATGAAAGTTATAGCGTAGATGGGGCAGGAGTAGGGCTATTCAAAAAGGTAAAGGTTGATTGGCGATGTGCCGTAGGGAAAAGGGTGTACACCAGAAAGATCAATGTGTAAACTGTAACAGTGTGGAATGGGACGCCACCATGCGGGAAGTAAGATAAATACAATTCAGACAGACCAAACACAGAAGAGACACCTAACCCCAAATGTACAGATGTACACCCATTGTTACAGTTTACACATTGATGTATTCCGAAAATAACAATAAATATCTTTCTGTCTTTCTATATTTCTGTCTTTCCAACTTCACTATTTCGTCTTTCTATGTTTCTGTCTTTCTGTCTTTCCAACTTCACTATTTCGTCTTTCTATCTTTCTGTCTTTCTGTCTTTCCAACTTCACTATTTCGTCTTTCTATCTTTCTGTCTTTCTGTCTTTCCAACTTCACTATTTCGTCTTTCTATCTTTCTGTCTTTCTGTCTTTCCAACTTCACGCCGCCAGGCTTAGCATGGACACTGTTGACGTGTTGTACCCCTAAAAAGCAGGCTTGCCTGGGGGTACTAGCCTGGGTGCACTTGCGCCAAGATATTTGTGTGAGCTGTCGAAATTTAATCATATATTAAATCATATAGGGATTAGCCTACTAGCTAAGACTACCAACCACCCCCCCACCCCCCCCCCCACCCTCGTCGGGCCTGTGGCTGTGCTTTTCGACTGTGGTCAAACACAAACTGTCAAACTTTCAGTTTCAAAGACGAGCAGAAGACGAAGTCAAACACGATGACCTTGGAAAGAACTCACATTTGTAACGTTAAAAATGGGATATAGGCTCTATTTAGTTTTTAAAAATGCATTCTACATAGCCAAAGTTTCTTTTCGAGTACATTAATTTAACTCATTGCATTTGCTAATATAAATACGTACACGAATTACGGGAGACACGTTCCTGGGCGCTGCGAGTGCCACCATCTTGACCTAAGGAGAAGCCACGTTATGACTCGATTAGTACGTTCAAACTGATCAATACCCTCAATAACCGTATAAGAAGTGGGGGATCCACACATAAGACATGTTTTGCATTTTAAAGGAAAAAATCATCCTCGCACGGTGGTGGGGGGTGGGGGGGAGGTATTGTCCGGGGGCGAGGGCGGCCAATGGTTAGCGGGGCGTGGGGGAGGGTCCTGGTTCTCTGCGAGACCCCCCTGGATCCTCTGGATCCGACACTGCTCTTTTTAAGGGTACTTTGTTGCGAGGGTGTCAAGAAAGAATACTCATGTGAATGATCATCTGGAATTCGTTATCAAACAGTTGTGACCTATAAACGGGTCACACAAATTGAATCATAAAGAACCGGCTAAATTATATCGCACAAGTAAAAATAGTCAAAAGTGGCTCCATCCATAAATTGTAATTCAGAACTGCGACACGAATAAAGTCGTGTACCAAGTTTTTGCTAGATCAGATACTTTCATTTAGCCACTAAATAAATTTATATGTATGTCCGGGGGATATACCTAAGCCCCGGCATCTTATGCGTGTTGCTTTTACGTTCAAACTTGGCCAATATTTCTTGTACCTCTATTTTTGGTACTTCCTTGCTGATGGTTTCCTCTGTAATACTTGTCGGCATATTAAAATAAATTTAAACTAATTTATTTGGACCTAAAAAAATATTTATAAACACATAATCGACATATCTGGATAATTATTAGGACAATTAACATTCAGAGCAACCCATATGGCCTCATACCACAAGTAAACAGGCCAGAGAAACGGCCTTCACCTTGGCCAAAACGAGGCCATTTGACAGCCCACATTTCAGTTTCAAGCAGTTGATAGCGGAGGCTGCAGTTCGGATGGACCAGCCGATAACGCCAGAAGATGATCATGGATACTGATGTTGAGGGGTTAACAATCGCCCTTTTGTCTATAATTTTCGCCCCGGCAGTGATATTTCTTTCTTTCGTCATCTTCCTTGCTTCCATTGGAAAGACTTTTGGTGTCAGAAAACTCTACGTCCAGGTTTTACTGTCTGTGTTTGAGGTGAGTGAACCAGTGCAAAAGCCAAAAACCGAACTTCCGAATCAAGGCCAGTTGGAAACTTAGTTTTTTGCATCATTCATTTAGATCTAGTGTTTACTCAGAAAGTAGCAGGTTGCTGGAATAAAGATTCCTGTAATTATCAATAGGGTTAAGTCCCAAGTCAGAGGTATATATTATTAACAGTTATCAGTATTGAAATGCAAAACTCGACACTAACTCCTAACATGTTACTTGTTAATGTTTCAATTTTTACTTGTCCCACCTGTTATGAATATATCCTTCCTCTCCCCCCCCCCCCCCTAAAAAAAAACTTCAACAAAAAACATATTGGGGGGCTGGGGTATGGGGTTCTTCCTAGGTATGTGTGAGGGGCTGAGGGGTCCCTTCTGGATGTGTGAGGGATAAGGGAGAGGGCATCTGTCATGGGTGTATGTGAGAGAGGGGTAGGGTAGAGGGCCTCCTAGGTGAATGTGAGGGGGAGGGGTCTGTCCTAGGTGTATGTGAGGGAGGGAAGTCCGTCCTGGGGAGTATGTGAGCGAGGGGTTGAGTGGGGAATCCTTCCTAGTTGTGTGTGAGGGGGAGAGGGTTCGTCCCGACTGTGTGTTAGGGGTGGATATATGGTCGGGATGTTCCTCCTAGGTGTGTGTGAAGGGGAGGGGATCCATCCTGGGTGTGTGTGTAAGGGGTGGAGATAGGGAGGGGTCTGTCCTGGATCTGTATGAGGCGGGATGAGGTGGATCTACGCTATAACATGTGATACATTGGTTTCTATTATCTGTCTATGCAGAAATCAATAATGCCTAAATATCACATCATAAAGAACATTGTGGTTGAGAGAAGCAGACAAATAGAATAGACTACCTTTATAATCCATGGTAATAAGTGTCAGAATCGTTGTTGACATTCTATTTGTAAATGCATGCATTAGGTTGCAATGATTGCACATACAATCAACAAATGAATTAGTTCAAAATGAACTGGCAAAAGCCAATAAAAAAAACTCTGGTTGAGAAAGTTTTGAATACTTTGTACTTGTCTGGCAAGCATTTGTCCTGTCAAACAAGTACATGGAAGTGTTTACTTGTCCTGTACAAGTGGACAAGCATTAATGTTGAACTTTGAAATTTATAGAGTATAATAAAATAATCAAGCCTGTTAAGCAGCCAACAAGTTCCTTTTTGTAAGATAAAAAAATATATGTCAATGCATTTACTGATAAATAAATGGAAAATTGGTTTGTATATACTCAAAAGTATTTGGTAAATTAACTTTGGTCAATATATAATAAATGGTATATAATTACTGTGAAGTACCTTTTGAAGCCACTTACATATTAAAAGCTGCACCTAGCCATGAATCCATGGCTATGGTTGAAATATCAGAGTTACAATTGGTCAAAGTCAAACAATCCTGAAATGGGGTTGTTCCAGACCTAAATTTTAATATAGAATGCAACGAGGCTGTATCTCACCCCGTATACAGCCTCCTAGGGTTGTGGGCTAAGCTGCACACAGGCTATATCTTTGGGAAAATGTTTTACACCTGGTGCTGTATCCTATATACATGTATTGAGTTTGAGTAGTTTATGACAGTGCTCTATACATACTTTACTCTGTATGGACTCGATGCTGGTTACATAAATTACGTTTAACCCTAGATATTGCTGGTTTGATATAGATTAATCTTTGGTTAGTTTATATACTACCATAGTTATTGATCTAGACTGCAGTGGTCCCTGCTTACACCATACTCCATAGGAACAACCAGTGAAGCTTGATTAAACAACTGTTCATAGCATTCTTGCTCATTGCACTACATCAGTTTACAAAAGGCAACCTGTGTACTCGCAGGCCAATTTGGACCAAACAATCCTGCAGGCTAATGAGTTGGGTTGCATGAAGCATGTCTCGAATGCAGATGCT
This sequence comes from Arenicola marina, assembly GCA_964019135.1. NCBI lineage: Eukaryota > Metazoa > Annelida > Polychaeta > Arenicolidae > Arenicola > Arenicola marina. The sequence goes on along the minus strand of OZ025262.1, from coordinate 36,507,178 downwards.
CTAGTTGGAACTTGTGACCTGTTTGTGTAACGCTCAATCGGCTTGTCAATTGAGCTAGGGAGGCTTTCCATAGTTGCCATGTCTGTGATTCTTGAGTTATAACCACGGCCGTGTCCGTGATTCGTAGCTTAGCATCTAGTGACCTATTCGTGATTCACGAGTTACGACGATGACCTTGTTCGTAATTGTTGAATTGCGATAATGACCATGTCCGTGATTCGTCAGTTACTATAGTGGCTTATTAGTTATTCTTGAGTTACGGCAGTGACATGTTTGCTATTTATAAGTTACAACAATGGCCTTGTCTGTGCCGTGTTACGGCACTGTTTGTGATGCTTGAGTTACGGCAGTGTTTGTGATGGATGAGTTACGGCAGTGTTTGTGATGCAATAGTTACGGCAGTGTTTGTGATTCTTGAGTTACGGCAGTGTTTGTGATTCTTGAGTTACGGCAGTGTTCGTGATTCTAGAGTTACGGCAGTGTTCGTGATTCTAGAGTTACGGCAGTGTTCGTGATTCTAGGGTTACGGCAGTGTTCGTGATTCTAGAGTTACGGCAGTGTTCGTGATTCTAGAGTTACGGCAGTGTTCGTGATTCTAGAGTTACGGCAGTGTTCGTGATTCTAGAGTTACGGCAGTGTTCGTGATTCTAGAGTTACGGCAGTGTTCGTGATTCGTGAGTTACGGCAGTGTTCGTGATTCGCGATACACCGGAGTGACCGTGTCCTTGATTGTATAAATTGCTGCGTTTATTTGCGGATTAACGAGTGTTCTTATATGGGTGATTGGCGATCTTAGCACTGACACGATTAACCTGATGCGGCGACTCCATGTCGAGTTTGGCCTTTGGACGTCACTGTCGTTAGGGCCCTCAAGGTGCGCGTTCCCTTATTCACAACAATCTTGTCATTAAGCGTGTCGCTAGGCTGTGGTCGAGGAGAGAGCTGAACGCTGACCGCGCGTGGGTCTCCGGGTGGGGTCAAGTGGCCATCATACTGCCATCACCTCACTCGTCCACGGTACCGCAATTACTCGTATTTGTTTACCGCGATACACAGATATGTGGCGACTCCTCTGGTCTTAATGGCCCGAGGTGAGGCCGCGGTGACAAGGGACGTCATGGCCGCCATGTTGTCCATCATGGCGGCCATGTTGTCCATCATGGCGGCCATGTTGTCCATCATGGCGGCCATGTTGTCCATCATGGCGGCCATGGTGTCCATCATGGCGGCCGCGTGTTGTCAGCGTGTTGCATGCAGGTCTAGGCAGGAAATAAACCATTTGATCACAAGGGTCGAGGGGTGGGGTGGAGGGCGGTGATACCAAGATAGTTATAGTTTTATGATATATAACTTTCATCAGTCTGCGACTGGAGACACAAAGCGGTTGTAAGGTGTAACTTGCAGCGCCCAGAAAACGTTTCTTTTTAAACACTCTCCGTACCCCCATTATATTGGAACATTTACTTCAGAGCAGTGTTTGCCAGATACTTGATCAATAGTTCCCAGGTCACTGTTCGCTAAGTCTACACTTATCTAATAGCCCAGAAGGTCCTGTAACCCGGTTTATTCTAATCATGTGTGCAAACATGTGGCCTAAAACACGACAAACTTGAATTGAAACACCCGTCCTTCCATCTCCTTGTCCCGGGGATTTAATACGGTACACAAACCTGAATAAATTTGGCTATAGTGTAAAGTCATATTTTTAAAAAAACATATTCTCGTGTATCTTGAAGCAATGCTGCCACCTTGTTTTTTACAACGCCATTGTGGCAAACTGAGGGCGCCTTGCACTTGGACACTGAACGACAACTTGCTGAATTCCTTGAATGACCCGGAAAACCTGTACACAGACTTAAACAGTGATTCCTCATAGTTTTGAAGATATTGTGTATTGTTGCGGGCCTTAGCCGCCATCTTGGAATATGGCGGATGCGTTGCTCCTAGATAAACAATAAAAAAAAAATCAATTCAGCGACCTGAAAACCTTTAAATAAACATAAAAATCGTCAGTGTAAATTTTCGCACAGGTCGAATCGGTATCCTCCCGCCAAGCGAGTTCCACCTACATTAGTAAAGTTAAACGACAACATAAAGATTAACAATATTGAGTATATTTGGTGGTCTTATCCACCATTTGGAAAAATGGCGGATGCGTTGCTCTTGGACACGAAAACCTATGTACAGGTATCAAAATAAAAGTTTTATCCCTCTTAGTTTTCAAGATATCCAGTATTATTGCTGGCCTTGTCTGCCATCTTGGAAAATAGTGGATGCATGTGTCCTAGATACGCAACAACGCCTGTTTTGAAGTCTTCGACCTCAAAAACCTATGTATAGTTATGTTCTATGCCTCTACTTTCGAGATATTAAGTATTTTGGCTAGCCTTGGCCGCCATCTTGGAAAATGGCTGATGCGTTGCTCCCGGATACTCAATAATGACATTTTTGGGATCTGCGTACCGGAAAATATATTGATAGACATCAAAATAACAGTTTTATCCTTCTTAGTTTCCAAGATATCGCGTATTATTGGTGGGATTGTCCACCATCTTGAAAAATGGCCGCCATAGCCGTCAGGGGTCAAATCTGACTTACACTATAGCTAAAGTCGATTAGGCATGAATTTCGGACATGTGTCCCAAATTTCATGTTTTTACCACAAAATGCACGTGTTTTCGCTTATCCGCTGGACTATGACCTAAAACACCTCACACTCTATCAGCTGCTGGTCCGCAGTTCAAACCCCAAGGCCGAGGCCGGGCCTGGGCCCTGGGCCGGGTGCGAGGCTCACTGTGGTGAATCTGTGACGGTAGCCGGGACGTTACGTAAGAGTGAGTAGCTGTCCTAGCCGGGTGGGCCCCGCGATGAATGAAGTCGGTATCTATCTCATCGTGACAACCCTTGACCACGTTTCTCGTCAGGCTGGGTGCTCATGCACTAAGGCCGTTCTCGGGGTGCGACCGTCCTGCCCTGGAGGGGGCGGGGCGGGGGGGGGGGGGGGGGGGCGGATGCGGTTACACTGGGGTACAAAAAACGATCACCTCTGAAAGGCGATTACCTCCGTATTTCTCTCACGTCCATAAATTTATCAACTCCACAAAATAATTAATATAATATAGGTAAATAATATCGGTAATCCGTTAATCTTTTTTTTAACTAACCAGGACCTTCACACCTTCGGTCTGAATGGCCCAAATACAATGGTGAAGTCCTACATCCAATCCCGCAGAACATACCTCAAGGCCTGGGCTGTATATATTTTTTTTATCGAGGAACGCTCTGGCACATTCTGGTTAATTTAGATAAAAGAAGATGTGAAAATCGTGATGTAAGTGCGTATCAGACCCAGTAGATATTCATACGCGTGGCAGGACTCAATGGTGCTTGCTGGTCTCCCGCTGACGGGTTGACACACATACGGTGTATGGTCACCGCGATGGCGTGGGTCGACAGCGCTATTGATCCGTATTTTACCCTTTTCACAAAGAAGGAAACCCCGGTAGCATGCTTAGCTTCACTCTGACGGACCTGGGTTCGATCCACGGTCATCCTCGGCGGTTGAACCTAGGGATTGTTTCGCATATACTTATCCCAGAAGGTCAACTGTAACGTGACCTATTTAACTCGTGTGTATGTACAGCGGGCCTAAAGATAACCCATAAGAACCCATAAGGTCCGTGACACAATTTAACCATTGTGTGCACAAACTTGGCCTAAAACACCACCAGTTGATTTCCTTTCTATGGGTTCCGGCTTATGGCCATACCCGTGCTGCCCTGTGTCTGCCTCGACCGTGACCTTCTGGTGACCCCTCCAAGACAGCTGACCGGAAGTGGCGTGACGTCGTGGCGGCCCGAGGGTCGTGTCCCGGGACTTTCTCGACCAAGGCGAGGGTTAAACCCAGTCAGTCCAAGCTGTAACGTTGCCATGTTATCACATGACTCGGATTTATATTAGATATACATATATGAACAGGGCTCGAAATTAGCGTTGGCAAACTAGCGCGAGTCTCATACACACGACGCAGAGGCATGAACTGCATGGTCATGTTAGCCGGGCAGCAGTGTAAGAATACCATTCGTAGTTTACATTAAATGCATTGGACATTTAGCTGTTGAAGGGATAAATATTGAAAGTTGTGTAACTAGCAAAACTTTGCTAATGGCTAGTAACTTATTTTTCTAGGCCTGATAAATAATTTCTTGCGTTGAAGCGACATGGTAGAGACAGTAGGTTGGACGAGCATCGTAGGAGTGGGCGGTAGCAGGGTATGGAATTTTCCAGCAATCTGGAAAATTTCGGGCCCGTGTGGGGGGGGGGGCGGAGGCCTGGGTGGGGGGGGGAGGGGCTTATATAGCTTAGCATGCCTCGTGGCACCCAGGTTGTTAAGTCTCTACACATTGTAAGGGTGAGTGGGGGAGGGGGTGGGAGACATGTGGTGTGGGTGGGGTGTCGAGGGGGCCTGTTGGGGGGGGGGGGGGCGGTATGGCTGGGGTATCACCATGTTTAAGGTGTCTGAGGCCACTGGTCGGTCAAGCGGGGGTGGGGGTGGGCGTTAGGGGTATCACCATGTTTAAGGTGTCGGGAGGCCGCTGATCGCTGGTTGGTCAGGCGGGGTGACCGGAGGAGAGGTCAGGCGGTGGCGGGGTGGGGGGGGGGAGGTCAGGCTCATCACTCATATGTACACCGCGTGTCTGTCCGGGACCCTGGCTACGGGCGTCATATTGCCCCACCCCGCCCCTCTCTACCGCACTACGCTCCCCACCCCCACCACACACCACACCATCGCTACCCCTGGCTACGGGCGTTATCATGCCCCGCCCCGCCCTTCACTACCGCTAGTGCACTAGGCTCCCCACCCCCACCACACACCACACCATCGCTACCCCTGGCTACGGGCGTTATCATGCCCCGCCCCGCCCTTCACTACCGCTAGTGCACTAGGCTCCCCACCCCACCACACACCACACCATCGCTACCCCTCACCAAACACTGATCGATGTAAAGGTGTTAAACGTAGCGCAAATTCTGTGAAGCTGTTCTCCAAGGAGCTGTAAGACCTATTATTATGGCGAAAATTTTCAATTTTCGTCATATGTCAGTCGGTCGTGTTTGTGAGTTTGCTTGTATGTCTGTTTCACTCGAAAACGGGAAGTCTTCGTGTGACCTAACGACTGCATACATCGGTTCGCAGTCTTTAGTATCTAATAGCTACGCTATAGTGGTACACCATACTCGTTACCCAGGTTGAAAGGTCAAAGGTCAAGGTCACAGCGATTTTTTGAAAAAATAACTAAAAACGCTTATATCTCCCTTAATATTGAAGCTAGAAATCTCTGGTCAGTTTCAAGATGTGCTAGCATTCAAGGCGCAATTTTCGGGTAGTGTTCACTTTTTGATGCGTAGTACTCATTTTCGAGTAAAATGAGGTAAGTTTTGCGGAAAACGCACTAAATGACCTCTGTCAATTTTCTCGCTTTTGGGCACATTTGCCATCAAACTATCGCCATGCGGTTCTAATATGCCATAGAAATATGAATTGAGATGAGTTGTGTCGAATCTTAGAGTTTTCTGATGCGTCACGTGACGTCACGATGACGTCACTTTTGGGACTTAAAATAATCGTAAAAAATCAGAAAAAACTCTCAAAAATAAGAAAGTAGCATCATATTGTAGGAAAAGTAGTTCCTCGTATAGCTGCAAACTACAAACAATATGTTCCTATCTTACTTCCGGTTCCAGGGCCGACGGCATTTCTCTATGGGACTTCCCATGTTAAAGAGCTGTATCTTTAGGCTGGGAAAATTTTTTTGTCGTGTATTTCACAAGTGCCTCCATCAAGCGACACCGGGATTTTTTTCTTAGTTAAACATGATACATAGTAGCCTCAGTGCTAATCGCATGCGATTGAAGCAAATAGTGACGTCACAGGATTTTTTTGAAATTTGGCCAATGGTGAAAGATACGGCTTTTATGTGTTAGCATAGGCTCCCACGGGCGTCCTATTCAAGCCATCACTCAATGCTTGCAGCTGTGGATGGATAATGCTAAGCTGAGTCATAATCTGTCAATATGGTGCCATAGCCATATTACTTATGGTAATAGTCGGTATATTACGGCTATATAGTCGAAATCGTTTAACATAGGATCCTATGGGGAAAAACGAACTTGGTCGAAGATGACCTACTTCTGCTCAAGCTATTTCAGTCTCCTTCGCCACACAGTGAGGTAATATCACCTTAAAGCAAGTTATGAGAAAAACACGGCGATTTCCATATTACTTTTTGTTTCCAAGGCAACGAAGCCACTGGCCTAATAATAAACATACAGATTCTTGCTATTGAAAGAAAAATCGTAAAAAAATCAGATAAAAATGCAAAAATTGCAATCTTTTCGCCAACTAGTTGCCAATAAGCATCTACAGATCACTTAATGCTTCAATCAGGCGGATGTTGCTCAGTTATGGCGCCAGTGCGAATAAAATTGGGACGACACCTTTGCGGCGCCGCCAATGATGAGTGAATGGAGATTGTGTCCATCTTGAAAACAACGTCAAAATTAGGAAAAACATGCCAGAGCTGTGATCTTTACGCCAAATGGTAGGGACCATTGATCTTTAGAGAACTAGTAAAAGAAAAAAATGAGTTGCTATATCACTTCGCCTGCAGTGTTCTTTGTTCGTGTCCTAGGTCTCCGTGTCTCCGCAATGATGAACTAATGCAACTTTTGGCCATTTCGTCAAGCCATAGCTGAAGGACTATTCTTTCTATCGCCTAGCTCTTTAATCAAATAAGTTGCGACAGTAAACCTTGGCGTAATGCCACTTGGACGTTGTCATGCGTCACGTCATAACGTCACTATGACGTCATGACGTCACACATCTTACGTAAGCTATTACTCAGCTATTATAAGGTATGGCGACTGTCGGGTCGCTTGACGTTGCAGGTCGTGTTCAGGGACAGTTTGTGCCGTGTGTAACTTTTTTGGCGCAGTGGATAAGTATGCATCAAAAATGACGTAATAGCTAACGTGCTCCTACGAAATGTTGGGTTTGCTTTATTTTCAGCCACTTTGGCAATAGCTGTCATAACCCGAGTTGATAAGTAGGTATATTAAACAAATAGAAGCCATCTTGAGCATTTTCGTGAACGTCAAATGACGTCATGTCACGTCACGATGACGCATAATCAATTGCAAGTCTCATTGCGTCCTAACAACCGTATACATTCATTCGTAGTAGATTGTGCCTGATAGCTTAGCGATAGGGCTACAATATAATCGTCACGCAGATCGAAAGGTCAAAGGTCAAGGTCACAGCGATGTTTTGACAAAAATCATTAAAAACGCTTATATCTCAGTTAATATTAAAGCTAGAACTATCTCTGGTTAGTTTCAGAATGTGCTACTAATTAGGGCGCAGTTTTCATATATTGTTTACTTTTTGATGCGTATACTCATTTTCGAGTAAAATGAGTTTTAAGGAAAACGCACTAAATGACCTCTGTCAGTGTTTTCGCTTTTTGACCCATTTGCCTTCAAGCTATCGCTATAACGTTCTAATATGTCATAGAAATATGAACTGAGATGACATATGTCGAATCTTAAACTGTTCTGATACTTCACGTGACGTCACGATGACGTCACTTTTGGTACTTACCAAAAATCAGCAGAAATCGGGAAAAAAAACATAAAAATACAGGAGTAGCGTCATTTTGTAGGAAAAGTGGTTCCTCGTATGGCTGCAAAGTAAAAACGATACGTTCCTATCTTACTTCCGGTTCCAGGGCCGACGGCATTTCTCTATGGGACTTTTGTGGCGTTTCGACGTTCAAAGGGCCATAACTCGGTTAATATTTGAGCTAGGGAACCCAGATTTGACATGAAGGGAGAGAGAGATGGCGGGTTGACCAGCGAAAATCGCGATAGAATTGCTCTAGGACGCTTAGTTTGGCCGCTAGAGCGCTCGCAAGAATTGCACCCCTCCTTCGCCGAGGCTCCCATTATGAGTGAACGGCGATATCGACCGGCACTCCTTACTCGTCGGGACTGGTTGCAAAAGACACGCTCTTTGACCCAAAATCGATTTTCGTCATCATCAGTGTCCTCACTGACTTCTTGTAACTACATTATTAATATGTGTCCGAATGGTAAATTGTATAATGCCTTATATAAACACATTGGTCTATGCCAAGCCTGTATGTAGTACATCCCATATCTATGAAGCTGCTACATTGTTAAGTCTCAGCGCAGTGAAGCCGTCTCACGAAAAGTAAAACTTGTATAAAGATTAGTGTGTCATGCGTGTTTATTGTGTGGGGCTCCGGACAGTCCACTCTGTGTATACTTACACCGCACGTGGGTTAGTGGGTCACACGTGCGGCCAGGATGCTCACGTGACCACTCCTCGAGCAGATCCAGAAAAAAACACACGCGCCTCGAATAGGGCGATCTGGCGTGTTAACTGGTCTGAATCACCAGAGTAAACGTTCTGGAAGGCAGCCAAAGTGACTTGGTACATTGTTATATACCTGCCTCATCGGACCACCCCTGCCACCGGGCCACCCCTGCCACCGGGCCACCCCTGCCACCGGGCCACCCCTGCCACCGGGCCACCCCACCCTTTCCACCGGGCCACCCCTCCCAACGGGTCACCCGACCCTTCCCACCGGGCCACCCGACCCTTCCCACCGGGCCACCCCTACCACCGGGCCACCCCTGCCTGCCACCGGGCCACCCCTGCCTGCCACCGGGCCACCCCTGCCACCGGGCCACCCCTGCCACCGGGCCACCCCTTCCACCGGGCCACCCCTTCCACCAGGCCACCCCTGCCACCGGGCCACCCCTCCCACGGGACTGTCCCTCGCACCGGGCCACCCCTCCCACCGGGCCACCCCTACCACCGGGCCACCCAACCCCTGCCACCGGGCCACCCCACCCCTGGCACCGGGCCACTCCTCCCACCGGGCCACCCCACCCCTGCCACCGGGCCACTCTTCCCACCGGGCCATCCCACCCCTGCCACCGGGCCACTCCTCCCACCGGGCCACCCCACCCCTCCCATCGGGCCACCCCTGCCACCGGGCCACCCCTCCAATAGCCTGATATACAACGGCCTATGTAGAATAACCCGTGCATTAGTTAGATAGGGAGGTAGGGTGGGGGGGGGGGCTTTATGAGCCGAGTAGAATGGCTGAGCGAGGACTGGGTGGGCCGACTTGGAGCTCGATTATAGATGGTTAGTGGGGAGGGCGGTGGCTGTACAGTTATACAGTTAATACAGTTATGGCGAAGACGTATCTAGATGGTAACATGTCTATCTGATGTATTATTGTAGTGCTGTAGATTACACCACGTGGCCGTATCCCCTGTTCTGTCCAGTGGTGGTATCGGCTGGTATTGTCTACAGTTACTAACAGGGTGTTTTGTCTGGCCATCAAGGCTTGAGTTTATCCAGGGCCTGAAAACGGTGAATGTGCAACATGTATTTGACTGACTTGTGCTATATAGGCTGCAGACAGGATGTCTGTTACAGGATATTTATCACGGACGTTAGGTGATATCGGATCCCAGCTGGTGCTTTAGGGGTATCCTATGTTAACAGTGTGAGGCTGACCGGTGTGTCCTATGTTAACAGTGTGAGGCTGACCGGTGTGTCCTATGTTAACAGTGTGAGGCTGACCGGTGTATCCTATGTTAACAGTTTGTGGCTGACCAGTGTGTCCTATGTTAACAGTGTGAGGCTGACCGGTGTATCCTATGTTAACAGTGTGTGGCTGACCAGTGTGTCCTATGTTAACAGTGTGTGGCTGACCAGTGTGTCCTATATTAACAGTGTGAGGCTGACCAGTGTGTCCTATGTTAACAGTGTGAGGCTGGCCAGTGTGTCCTATGTTAACAGTGTGAGGCTGACCAGTGTGTCCTATGTTAACAGTGTGAGGCTGACCAGTGTGTCCTATGTTAACAGTGTGAGGCTGACTGGTGTGTCCTATGTTAACAGTGTGAGGCTGACCAGTGTGTCCTATGTTAACAGTGTGAGGCTGACCAGTGTGTCTTATGTTAACAGTGTGAGGCTGACCAGTGTGTCCTATGTTAACAGTGTGAGGCTGACCAGTGTGTCCTATGTTAACAGTGTGAGGCTGACCGGTATGTCCTATGTTAACAGTGTGTGGCTGACCAGTGTGTCCTATGTTAACAGTGTGTGGCTGACTGGTGGGTAGGCTGACCGGTGTGTCCTATGTTAACAGTGTGAGGCTGACCAGTGTGTCCTATGTTAACAGTGTGAGGCTGACCGGTATGTCCTATGTTAACAGTGTGAGGCTGACTGGTGTGTCCTATGTTAACAGTGTGAGGCTGACTGGTGTGTCCTATGTTAACAGTGTGAGGCTGACCGGTGTGTCCTATGTTAACAGTGTGTGGCTGACCGGTGTGTCCTATGTGAACAGTGTGAGGCTGACCAGTGTGTCCTATGTTAACAGTGTGAGGCTGACTGATGTGTCCTATGTTAACAGTGTGAGGCTGACTGGTGTGTCCTATGTTAACAGTGTGAGGCTGACCGGTGTGTCCTATGTTAACAGTGTGAGGCTGACCGGTGTGTCCTATGTTAACAGTGTGAGGCTGACCGGTGTATCCTATGTTAACAGTTTGTGGCTGACCAGTGTGTCCTATGTTAACAGTGTGAGGCTGACCGGTGTATCCTATGTTAACAGTGTGTGGCTGACCAGTGTGTCCTATGTTAACAGTGTGTGGCTGACCAGTGTGTCCTATATTAACAGTGTGAGGCTGACCAGTGTGTCCTATGTTAACAGTGTGAGGCTGGCCAGTGTGTCCTATGTTAACAGTGTGAGGCTGACCAGTGTGTCCTATGTTAACAGTGTGAGGCTGACCAGTGTGTCCTATGTTAACAGTGTGAGGCTGACTGGTGTGTCCTATGCTAACAGTGTGAGGCTGACCAGTGTGTCTTATGTTAACAGTGTGAGGCTGACCAGTGTGTCCTATGTTAACAGTGTGAGGCTGACCAGTGTGTCCTATGTTAACAGTGTGAGGCTGACCGGTATGTCCTATGTTAACAGTGTGTGGCTGACCAGTGTGTCCTATGTTAACAGTGTGTGGCTGACTGGTGGGTAGGCTGACCGGTGTGTCCTATGTTAACAGTGTGAGGCTGACCAGTGTGTCCTATGTTAACAGTGTGAGGCTGACCGGTATGTCCTATGTTAACAGTGTGAGGCTGACTGGTGTGTCCTATGTTAACAGTGTGAGGCTGACTGGTGTGTCCTATGTTAACAGTGTGAGGCTGACCGGTGTGTCCTATGTTAACAGTGTGTGGCTGACCGGTGTGTCCTATGTGAACAGTGTGAGGCTGACCAGTGTGTCCTATGTTAACAGTGTGAGGCTGACTGATGTGTCCTATGTTAACAGTGTGAGGCTGACTGGTGTGTCCTATGTTAACAGTGTGAGGCTGACCGGTGTGTCCTATGTTAACAGTGTGAGGCTGACCAGTGTGTCCTATGTTAACAGTGTGAGGCTGACTGGTGTGTCCTATGTTAACAGTGTGAGGCTGACCGGTGTGTCCTATGTTAACAGTGTGAGGCTGACCGGTATGTCCTATGTTAACAGTGTGAGGCTGACCGGTGTGTCTTATGTTAACAGTGTGAGGCTGACCAGTGTGTCCTATGTTAACAGTGTGAGGCTGACTGATGTGTCCTATGTTAACAGTGTGAGGCTGACTGGTGTGTCCTATGTTAACAGTGTGAGGCTGACCGGTGTGTCCTATGTTAACAGTGTGAGGCTGACCGGTGTGTCCAATGTTAACAGTGTGAGGCTGACCGGTGTGTCCTATGTTAACAGTGTGAGGCTGACCAGTGTGTCCTATGTTAACAGTGTGTGGCTGACTGGTGGGTAGGCTGACCGGTGTGTCTTATGTTAACAGTGTGTGGCTGACTGGTGGGTCCTATGTTAACAGTGTGAGGCTGACCGGTGTGTCCTATGTTAACAGTATTAGCCTGACCATTATGTCCTGTTTCCAGTGGGGCAGACACCGCATCGAGAACCATGAGAAGACGCAGTCTGACCTCTATGACACCTCACCAGAGGGCGCCACCAACACACAGACCGATGACGCCGGCGAAAGTGGCGACAAACAGCTCAACGGCGAAGCAGGTAAGGTGTTACCCTGGGGATCGTCTGTGACGTTGCCATGGAGATCGGGGATGCATGAACATGTTATTGAGTAAGTTTAATCGTCAGTTACATCACAGTATAGACGACTTCGCAAATCGCTGGCGCCACTGCATGTGCAATGCATTCTGAGTATTATAGTGGTCTTTGCGAGATGTCAAGATGGCGTCATCGCATGATAACGTATTTTGTAGACACTTAAACATACAATAGTGTCATCTATGTAACGGGAAAATTACGTAATCTGAATGTAAGTTAGACTAGCTCATTAATTTTATACGTGCCTTGCCAATACCCTGGAAATATAGTATTTATCTCCATAGAAAAAATCAAGAGAAGATAACACCAAAATATTTCCCAGAACTCCTTGCGCCAGTCACGCCTTTTCCAAGATGGCGTATAATTGCGAAGTCGTGTATTTGAGGGTTTTGTTGTGTTCTCATGGTCTGATCACGTGTTTGTTGCGTCCACATGGTCTGATCACGTGTTTGTTGCTTTCACATTGCCCGATCCTGTGTTTGTTGTGTTCACATGATCTGATCACGTGTTTGTTGGGTTCGCATGGTCTGATCACGTGTCTGTTGCTTTCACATTGCCCGATCCTGTGTTTGTTGTGTTCACATGATCTGATCACGTGTTTGTTGGGTTCGCATGGTCTGATCTCGTGCCTTCACGTCGTCTGATCACGATTGTGTGGTTGCAGGGCCGCTGATAGAGCGGGATGAGACCGTGTCTCCCAAGTGTCTGGAGGTGGCCAACAAGCGGTCCCTGGAGGAGATGAGAGAGGGCTTCAAACTGGAGGACTCGCTGTCCTTCTGCAAGAAGGGCATAGAGGTGGGGGACCTCCACTTCACACACACAGCTACACGCTCCTCAGCCTTACTTCCACATGTTAATATAACAGGTTGACGGGCAGTAGATCCAGTACAGAGTACTATGGTTCAACCATCGTCGTCCAACTTGCTTCCAAATTAATGTTTGCCATAGATTTCTGATAACTTGTTATGGTAACTTGTTTTGCTTTACGAGCAAAATGTTTAAGGTTTTAGTCAGATAACTTCGACTATACCCCAGGCAAGGACCTCCCTCACCTCTAGCCCATTGACCCGGTGTTATATATTATTACCCCCCCCCCCACACACCCCGACCCGGGCAATAAGTAACTTGCGTCAAAAAGTAATTTATTTGTGAAAGCAAAAAGAGTAGTTGTTATATTGATACTAAGTTAACACAATGTACTATCATGGTTTTGATGTATAACTAGAGTAGAACAATTTTGTTTGAGAAAACTGACGTTCACGACCTAAATTATATTTCTTGTTGTACAGGCGATAATAGAAGACGAAGTGACACAGCGGTTTGATGCAGCAGGTAGGTGTGATGGTGTGAGGGAACCACTTGTATAGACGTCATTGGGAAGTGGCGTAGTGCTGACAATGTCATCGTTTCAATCTATATTACAGCACATGGGAGAAAACCGAAACCATACTCGGTCATAAACTTCAAACTTTAAAGACAAAATTATTGAATATTTAAAACTGGCATGAACTTGTACGTAATGACGAGCTGATTACTGAAAGTTGAGACATTGCGTGAACTAACGAAGAAGCATTTGAAGGTGCTTCAGGTAACAGAATGACTTAAGTTTCTTTTCCTTCTTCAGAACTCGGTTCTTGGAACTTATTAACGAGGACTAATACCCGGTTACAGTTCATCAGGTGAGTGGCCCGGCTGCACTCGGACAGAATGACACCCCTAACTGAAGTAATTAACGTTTGCGAGGCGTTTCGCATGAGTTCTGCGCTTTTAAACCTTTAACATGTTAATCCATGGATTAACCGTTAAGTTACGAGCACCGACAACCGGCGGTATACAGCGAGTAATAATGTGCAGCCAGCTTGATCAATTAGTTTAAAGGAAATGTTATTCAAGGTCATTGTCTGCAGCATAATTGTGATGAAAACGCACAACAATTTGCCTTGCTACGCAACCTTTAAAATTTACGAGCAAAACCTACTTCTCAATTTACGGATATTTTATTTATTTTCGATGATAGATGATACAATATCATTGTCCTTAAAGTTATGACGTCATCAGTCTGTGTGTACTGACGTCATCAGTCTGTGTACTGACATCATCAGTCTGTCTACCGACATCATCAGTCTGTACTGACGTCATCAGTGTGTGTACTGACGCCATCAGTCTGTGTGTACTGACGTCATCAATCTCTGTACTGACGTCATCAGTCTGTGTACTGACGTCATCAGTCTGTGTACTGACGTCATCAGTCTGTGTACTGACATCATCAGTCTGTCTACCGACATCATCAGTCTGTACTGACGTCTTCAGTGTGTGTACTGACGCCATCAGTCTGTATGTACTGACGTCATCAATCTCTGTACTGACGTCATCAGTCTGTGTACTGACGTCATCAGTCTGTGTACTGACGTCATCAAGCCCTGTATTCCGTTCCTTGACCATCTCCTCTGTGTTTGTGCAGCGCACGGTTAACCTTCCTGTGGGCCACGGGCTTTGTGCTGCGATACAGTCTCCTGTTTCCATTCAGGTAACGTTTGTCATAGCAATTCATTGTCAAATAAAAATTACGTATCACAATTGTTAAGCAGTAAGCCATTTTTCGAGTATAGTGAGGCTGATATACAAATGCTGCACGCGTTTTAACAAAGGCACTTCGGCGATTACATTAGGTAAAGACAGCGGACAGCGGTGAAATACATCATTATATGCTATACATGTATATTTTTATGTGCTGCTATAGCATTTGTGTATTTTAAGTAAACTGTAACCTAATTCATGGTATAGTGCATAAGGGAAACTTTTATTAGAGACTGATGCGAGTAATGACCGAGACTGATGCGAGTAATGGCTGAGTCTGATGCGAGTAATGGCTGAGACTGATGCGAGTAATGACTGAGACTGATGCGAGTAATGACTGAGACTGATGCGAGTAATGACTGAGTCTGATGCGAGTAATGACTGAGACTGATGCGAGTAATGACTGAGACTGATGCGAGTAATGACCGAGACTGATGCGAGTAATGACTGAGTCTGATGCGAGTAATGGCTGAGACTGCGGCGAGTAATGACTGAGTCTGATGCGAGTAATGGCTGAGACTGATGCGAGTAATGACTGAGACTGATGCGAGTAATGACTGAGACTGATGCGAGTAATGACTGAGACTGATGCGTGTTGTCCTTACAGAGCCGTCCTGGCCCTGTTCGCCATCGGGTCCATGATAGCTGGCACGGCTGTCATCGGAGTCCTGCCTCTCAGTCGGTAGGTGGCGCCACCGCTATACCTCCAGGCTTAATACGTATTTAAATGTTCTTACCGTTTTCTTTATCTTTATCGTGTGGTAATACTTTAGGAAGAGCTATTGGGTGTAACGTGGTTGGCACAGAATCACACATGAACTATTTTTATGAATCTTTTAGTGCGTGTAAACAGTTTTATTGGAGGTATCGCCTCACCAGAGCGCGGAGACTGCGAGTCAGCGGCGTGAGGGATTCAGGACGTGCGTCACGCTCATATTTTCCGTTTGCAGAAAATTCAAGAAATGGTTGAATTACCGACTATGTGTCACGTGCTACAGAGTCATGTCACGCGCCTTCTCCGCCGTCATAACATTCCATAACAGGTAAGATACCCCCAACACCTGCGTCTGGGGAAACTGTCTGATCCAACCCTATGTGATTGTCCCGAGAGGTTTGGTTGAAATATGTTTATTTAACGAGGATACCCCGAATAGCATACGCTAGGAACATGGGGCTTCCTCAAAAAAACGAAAAGCAAAATGTAAAACAAAATATGCAATATTACAATGGCGAGGCAAGTTTGATGACATAACGGTACATGAAGAGAGGCGGGAAGAGGGATTGACTTAAAGTCCCGGGAGGTTTCTGGGCCCAGTTTAGCGTTAATATTGACGAAAGCGGCCTGAACTATGTGCTTCCTGTCGTTGTTTACAGAGAGAATCGAGCCACGGGAGGAGGTATCTGTGTGGCCAACCACACCTCACCCATCGACATCATCATCCTCGGTTGTGATAACGCCTACGCCATGGTCAGTACTATCACCATTTCTCCTGACAAGTAATGTACACTTCGATTTATGTTTTATGTTCATTTCAGTCATGTTTTTTTTTGTCCTGATTATTTTCTGCATGCTCGTAGTTTTTCAAGATGCGATTTTCATTTACATCGTCATTATTTCTTTCTGTTAACTGACCTACGACGTGCAAACGTTCCATGATTTGACCTTGGTTGTGACCTTGTCCAGGTTGGCCAAGCCCAGGGAGGCTTCATGGGAACTATGCAGCGAGCCATGTCACGTGCCGAACACCATATCTGGTTCCAGAGGTCAGAGGTCAAGGACAGATTAGCGGTGGCTCGTCGGTGAGTGGGAACCTTTGTCACGTTCGTTACAGCTTGTAACGCGTCCGCTTCACCGTGGGGTCATACTGGGGTCATACTGGGGTCATACTGGGGTTATACTGATGTCATACTGGGGTCATACTGGAGTCATACTGTAGTCGTACTGGGATCATACTGGGATCATGCGGAGGTCATACTGGGGTCACGCAGCTGCGTTTGAGACGATGGTTCTGGAGGGCCGATCCCTCCCTCTGACGACTTCTGATGTCACAACGCTCCGATCCCTTCATGAATACTCAGCGTGCCACTGATATCTTGTTGTGTGTCCCTCAGGTTGAAGGAGCACGTGGAGGACACGACCAAGCTGCCCATTCTTATCTTCCCGGAAGGTCAGTGTATTGTCTGGTGCTGCGAGGAGGGCGATCATTGTTTAGCTCTTTAGCTGTGTTATGTGTGAGATAACTGTTCTAATAGATTGAGAGTAGGAACATAACAAGTCACAAATCATATCAGTAGGAAAACATTAACTAACAGTAATCTGCGTGCAGGGGCCACCCGCGTGGTCCTGTGGTTAGCCCGCCCGGCTTGGCAGTGTGAGCTCTGCCATGTCAGCTGTCGTGCCGGGGGTCAGGGGTTCACGCTCCCTGTGATGTCATCATGCAGATACAGATCCCGGACCCGAAAAGAGTTTGGGGATGACTCCCAAGCACATGGCTCCTCTTTACCCTCAATTCTGTCTATTGACTCGATATGACAGTCCTGACCTAAAGTGTTCTTATGGAACCAAGCAACCAAGCTAGATTTTTATATGAGATGTTATGTTTTTTGTATGGAAGACCTACTTACGTATCTTCTCTCTTTGCAGGGACTTGCATCAATAACACATCAATCATGTTGTTTAAGAAAGGCAGCTTTGAAGTTGGTGGCATGATATACCCGGTGGCTATAAAGGTACGATTACACTGTGCATGATATACCCAAGGGCTATAAAGGTAACATTACACTGTGCATGATATACCCGGTGGCTATAAAGGTAACATTACACTGTGCATGATATACCCGGTGGCTATAAAGGTAACATTACACTGTGCATGATATACCCGGTGGCTATAAAGGTAACATTACACTGTGCATGATATACCCGGTGGCTATAAAGGTAACATTACACTGTGCATGATATACCCAGTGGCTATAAAGGTAACATTACACTGTGCATGATATACCCGGTGGCTATAAAGGTAACATTACACTGTGCATGATATACCCGGTGGCTATAAAGGTAACATTACACTGTGCATGATATACCCGGTGGCTATAAAGGTAACATTACACTGTGCATGATATACCCGGTGGCTATAAAGGTAACGTTACACTGTGCATGATATACTCGGTGGCTATAAAGGTAACATTACACTGTGCATGATATACCCGGTGGCTATAAAGGTAACATTACACTGTGCATGATATACCCGGTGGCTATAAAGGTAACATTACACTGTGCATGATATACCCGGTGGCTATAAAGGTAACATTACACTGTGCATGATATACCCGGTGGCTATAAAGGTAACATTACACTGTGCATGATATACCCGGTGGCTATAAAGGTAACATTACACTGTGCATGATATACCCGGTGGCTATAAAGGTAACATTACACTGTGCATGATATACCCGGTGGCTATAAAGGTAACGTTACACTGTGCATGATATACTCGGTGGCTATAAAGGTAACATTACACTGTGCATGATATACCCGGTGGCTATAAAGGTAACATTACACTGTGCATGATATACCCGGTGGCTATAAAGGTAACATTACACTGTGCATGATATACCCGGTGGCTATAAAGGTAACATTACACTGTGCATGATATACCCGGTGGCTATAAAGGTAACATTACACTGTGCATGATATACCCGGTGGCTATAAAGGTAACATTACACTGTGCATGATATACCCGGTGGCTATAAAGGTAACATTACACTGTGCATGATATACCCGGTGGCTATAAAGGTAACATTACACTGTGCATGATATACCCGGTGGCTATAAAGGTAACATTACACTGTGCATGATATACTCGGTGGCTATAAAGGTAACATTACACTGTGCATGATATACCCGGTGGCTATAAAGGTAACATTACACTGTGCATGATATACCCGGTGGCTATAAAGGTAACATTACACTGTGCATGATATACTCGGTGGCTATAAAGGTAACATTACACTGTGCATGATATACCCGGTGGCTATAAAGGTAACATTACACTGTGCATGATATACCCGGTGGCTATAAAGGTAACATTACACTGTGCATGATATACCCGGTGGCTATAAAGGTAACATTACACTGTGCATGATATACGCGGTAGCTATGAAGGTAACATTACGTTTGTATTTTAGTATAACCCTCACTATTTAGTTTATATTTTAGTGCGACCCTCTCTATTGTGTCTGTATTTTAGTGCGACCCTCGCTATTGCGTTTGTATTTTAGTAAGACCCTCCCTGTTGTGTCTATATTTAAGTGCGACCCTCGGTATTGCGTTTGTATTTTAGTAAGACCCTCTCTATTGTGTAGGTATTTTAGTACGACCCTCGGTATTGCGTTTGTATTTTAGTACGACCCTCTCTATTGTGTCTGTATTTTAGTACGACCCCCGGTTCGCGGATCCCTTCTGGAACAGCAGCAAACAGTCGTTGTCTCAACATCTGCTGATGATCCTGACGAGCTGGGCGCTTGTCGTGGACGTCTGGTACCTCCCTCCAGAGAAACAGGGGGTGAGTCGGGGTGGGTGGAGAGGGAGGGGTGGGTCGGGGGTGGTGAGAGTGCGGGTGGAGAGGGAGGTGGGCCATGAGATGGGGAATGACACCAGCCCCAAATGCAAGCTGTTTCAATAATGACCGGCCAACAGCTGGCTTACATCAGCCGAGTATCGTAGAAGATTTAGCTTATAAGATATATACTACACTATTTTAGCTTAAGAGGACTAGATGTATATGTTGATTGTTGCTCGACAACGTGCGTCCACGAGTCTCTTATACTTGTCACCTTTTCCCCCATTATCGCCCAGGCCGACGAGAGCGCCATCGAATTCGCCAATCGGGTGAAGAGTGAGATCGCCCGCCAGGGGGGGCTCGTCGACTTGGACTGGTAGGACCGCCGCTCCTTGTGGCTCAATGAAGTGTTCTGTATCATGTACAACGCCATGTTAGCTGGATAAAGTGCCGCAGTAATTTGCGTTATCATTATATCGTAAAATCATGTTAGGAATCAATTAATACACAAGTGGAGTCCATACTTTGGAGTATATTGTTAGGGCGTCAGCTTGTGGAGATTTGTACCCACCCGATATTGAGGCCGCCATAGGCGAGCTCAGTGCCTCAATCCACGCCTCCCGAAACCATCTCTCTACTGAACTAATTGCATGTTTACTATTTTCTCTCACAGGGACGGCGGGTTAAAGAGAGACAAGCCGAAACCTGCCATGAAGGAAACTGTCCAATCAGAATATAGCAAGCGGATCAAGGGGGAGTGACATCCCGGGTGGCCCCTCCCCCCACCCGCCCCCCCCCCTTCCATCCCTCATAGACACTCTGTGCCACCCCTTCACACTGCGACAGCGCTCGCCGCCACACCCCCTCCCTCCCTTCCATCCCTCATAGACACTCTGTGCCACCCCTTCACATCTGGATCGGGTCCGGAGACCCACTCGGAGGCCGCGAGATCCCGCGCCAATCCGGGAACGAAACCCGAAACGGATGTCCTGGAACATGGATCCCGATGAAACAGTCCTGAATCTTAGATCCATGAACGGTTCATCAGGAGGAAAATCCCGATGATGGCTGATCCCGAAGACCGGAGGCTCTTCCTGTTGTGAATGGTTCCCCGTGAGTGTATATAACAATCAACCTTTGTGAGGTTTATAGCAATGACGAAATGTTTGATGTCTGTAAATCGCGTGGAGTAGATGGCGGGGGTTGTCAAGGTTACGTGGCACGTGACCTGGGTAAATGGCACTTTGATAGTGGGGGATCCCTCTCTATAGTGTACACATGTATTGGGGCATCACCTGTTATAATGGACGGCACTTTGATGGTGGGGAATCCCTCTCTATAGTGTACACATGTATTGGGGCATCACCTGTTATAATGCACGAGTTGTGATCATTGAATAGTATGTGGTTTCGCTGTCTACACGCTCAGGGTGATTACAAGGTCGAACGACTCGGTGATCATATGACGTGAGAGGAGAGCAGACGAAGCTCTCAGTCCTAAGGAGATTATTGCATCACCTTAATGGCATTCGATCGAAGATTGATACCTTAGAGCCCAGACTGACAAATCAGAACCCAAACTGAAAAAAATAGAGCCCAGCCTGACACATTAGAGCCCAGCCTGACACATTAAAGCCCAGACTGACACATTAGAGCCCTCACTGACACATTAGAGTCCTCACTGACACATTAGAGCCCTCACTGACACATTAGAGTCCTCACTGACACATTAGAGCCCAGACTGACACATTAGAGCCCAGACTGACACATTAGAGCCCAGACTGACTCATTAGAGCCCAGACTGACACATTAGAGCCCTCACTGACACATAAGAGCCCAGACTGACATATTAGAGCCCAGACTGACACATTAGAGCCCAGACTGACACATTAGAGCCCTTACTGACACATTAGAGCCCTGATGTGTCAATCATAGAGCCCTGCTGTGTCAATCATAGAGCCCTGATGTGTCAATCACATAGCCCTGATGTGTCAATCATAGAGCCCTTATGTGTCAATCATAGAGCTCTGCTGTGTCAATCATAGAGCTCTGATGTGTCGATCACCGAGCCCTGATGTGTCAATCACCGAGCCCTGATGTGTCAATCACAGAGCCCTGATGTGTCTATAATAGATCTCTGGTGTGTCAATCATAGAGCTCTGATGTGTGAATCACAGAGCCCTGATGTGTCAATCACCGAGCCCTGATGTGTAAATCACAGAGCTCTGATGTGTCAATCACAGAGCCCTGATGTGGCAATCATAGAGCTCTGATGTGTCAATCATAGAGCTCTGATGTGTCAATCACAGAGCCCTGATGTGTCAATCACTCTGATGTATCAGTCTATTGGAGAGAATCAAGGTGGATCAGTCGTCTTTCATTGTTAACTTGTGTTCAGACTCGGAGATTATTGTGGAGTGAGACCTGGAGGACCTGCCTCGTGTTGTGATTGGCTGAGACGTGGATTGAAGGAGAGCCAAACAGATGTCAAATGGCCATTATACACTGAAGGTTCTGTGGACGGCCGCATGGTGGCCTCACCATAGCCAAGTCTGATCGATATTAAAATATAATAATAGATAATTATATTAATAGTTTTCGTTTTAGCAATAATGCGGAATAGAGTGATCTTTAAGACAGCTGTATGATACAGCTGTATGATACAGCTGTTGGGCTCTTCGGGTTTTCACCACACTTTACTTGTATCGTATTAGTGGTTTTATTTAGTTTAGCTTTAGTCCGCTTTTCACATCATGTTTGGAGTTTTTGTTATGGCTGGAAGAGCGGCGTTAGAACTTGTAGAATAATGCGTTACTAGTGTGTTTGATAGGAGTTGGTATTTTAGTTTAAAATGAAGGGAAGATCCCCCCCCCCCACCATAATCACGTGCATTAGGTATATGTTGCTAGTATTACGTCGTTTCTATACAGCGCTCATGACTACGAAGGCCACCGAATGTTAAAAGTCTGTGTATTGGATGTTCAGGTCCAGATCCGGAATCCTTTATCATATTTTAAGAGGATTCAACCACCCTGAAGGTCAGGTAACTGACCTTCATAATCCTTAATCCTGGATTAACGTATGCAGTGAAATATCTCAACCTGGATATTGTACAAGATGTAATTAGCGGAGGAGACGGCCCTGCTGTATCTGTGCGGGAGTCTGGGTAGGTCGAAGCGAAACTAAGTCAACAAAATAACCCTTATTTGCGTTTCGAACGCATTCACCAGCCTGAGGGACATGTGTCACTCGACCTCTGTTCAGTGTCCCGGGAGCCTTGTTGGACCAGCCTGAGGGACATGTGTCACTCGACCTCTGTTCAGTGTACCGGGAACATTGTTGGACCAGCCTGAGGGACATGTGTCACTCGACCTCTGTTCAGTGTCCCAGGAGCCTTGTTGGACCAGCCTGAGGGACATGTGTCACTCGACCTCTGTTCAGTGTCCCGGGAGCCTTGTTGGACCAGCCTGAGGGACATGTGTCACTCGACCTCTGTTCAGTGTCCCGGGAGCCTTGTTGGACCAGCCTGAGGGACATGTGTCACTCGACCTCTGTTCAGTGTCCCGGGAGCATTGTTGGACCAGCCTGAGAGACATGTGTCACTCGACCTGTTCAGTGTCCCGGGAGCCTTGTTGGACCAGCCTGAGGGACATGTGTCACTCGACCTCTGTTCAGTGTCCCGGGAGCCTTGTTGGGCCAGCCTGAGGGACATGTGTCACTCGACCTCTGTTCAGTGTCCCGGGGGCCTTGTTGGACCAGCCTGAGGGACATGTGTCACTCGACCTCTGTTCAGTGTCCCGGGAGTCTTGTTGGACCAGCCTGAGGGACATGTGTCACTCGACCTCTGTTCAGTGTCCCAGGAGCCTTGTTGGACCAGCCTGAGGGACATGTGTCACTCGACCTCTGTTCAGTGTCCCGGGAGCCTTGTTGGACCAGCCTGAGGGACATGTGTCACTCGACCTCTGTTCAGTGTCCCGGGAGCCTTGTTGGACCAGCCTGAGGGACATGTGTCACTCGACCTCTGTTCAGTGTCCCGGGAGCATTGTTGGACCAGCCTGAGGGACATGTGTCACTCGACCTCTGTTCAGTGTCCCGGGAGCCTTGTTGGACCAGCCTGAGGGACATGTGTTACTCGACCTCTGTTCAGTGTACCGGGAACATTGTTGGACCAGCCTGAGGGACATGTGTCACTCGACCTCTGTTCAGTGTCCCGGGAGCCTTGTTGGACCAGCCTGAGGGACATGTGTTACTCGACCTCTGTTCAGTGTCCCGGGAGCCTTGTTGGACCAGCCTGAGGGACATGTGTCACTCGACCTCTGTTCAGTGTCCCGGGAGCCTTGTTGGACCAGCCTGAGGGACATGTGTCACTCGACCTCTGTTCAGTGTCCCGGGAGCCTTGTTGGACGAGCCTGAGGGACATGTGTCACTCGACCTCTGTTCAGTGTCCCGGGAGCCTTGTTGGACCAGCCTGAGGGACATGTGTCACTCGACCTCTGTTCAGTGTCCCGGGAGCCTTGTTGGACCAGCCTGAGGGACATGTGTCACTCGACCTCTGTTCAGTGTCCCGGGAGCATTGCTGGACCAGCCTGAGGGACATGTGTCACTCGACCTCTGTTCAGTGTCCCGGGAGCCTTGTTGGACCAGCCTGAGGGACATGTGTCACTCGACCTCTGTTCAGTGTCCCGGGAGCCTTGTTGGACCAGCCTGAGGGACATGTGTCACTCGACCTCTGTTCAGTGTCCCGGGGGCCTTGTTGGACCAGCCTGAGGGACATGTGTCACTCGACCTCTGTTCAGTGTCCCGGGAGCCTTGTTGGACCAGCCTGAGGGACATGTGTCACTCGACCTCTGTTCAGTGTCCCGGGAGCCTTGTTGGACCAGCCTGAGGGACATGTGTCACTCGACCTCTGTTCAGTGTCCCGGGAGCCTTGTTGGACCAGCCTGAGGGACATGTGTCACTCGACCTCTGCTCAGTGTCCCGGGGGCCTTGTTGGACCAGCCTGAGGGACATGTGTCACTCGACCTCTGTTCAGTGTCCCGGGAGCCTTGTTGGGCCAGCCTGAGGGACATGTGTCACTCGACCTCTGTTCAGTGTCCCGGGAGCCTTGTTGGACCAGCCTGAGGGACATGTGTCACTCGACCTGTTCAGTGTCCCGGGAGCCTTGTTGGACCAGCCTGAGGGACATGTGTCACTCGACCTCTGTTCAGTGTCCCGGGAGCATTGTTGGACCAGCCTGAGGGACATGTGTCACTCGACCTCTGTTCAGTGTCCCGGGAGCCTTGTTGGACCAGCCTGAGGGACATGTGTCACTCGACCTCTGTTCAGTGTCCCGGGAGCCTTGTTGGGCCAGCCTGAGGGACATGTGTCACTCGACCTCTGTTCAGTGTCCCGGGGGCCTTGTTGGACCAGCCTGAGGGACATGTGTCACTCGACCTCTGTTCAGTGTCCCGGGAGCCTTGTTGGACCAGCCTGAGGGACATGTGTCACTCGACCTCTGTTCAGTGTCCCGGGAGTCTTGTTGGACCAGCCTGAGGGACATGTGTCACTCGACCTCTGTTCAGTGTCCCGGGGGCCTTGTTGGACCAGCCTGAGGGACATGTGTCACTCGACCTCTGTTCAGTGTCCCAGGAGCCTTGTTGGACCAGCCTGAGGGACATGTGTCACTCGACCTCTGTTCAGTGTCCCGGGAGCCTTGTTGGACCAGCCTGAGGGACATGTGTCACTCGACCTCTGTTCAGTGTCCCGGGAGCCTTGTTGGACCAGCCTGAGGGACATGTGTCACTCGACCTCTGTTCAGTGTCCCGGGGGCCTTGTTGGACCAGCCTGAGGGACATGTGTCACTCGACCTCTGTTCAGTGTACCGGGGGCCTTGTTGGACCAGCCTGAGGGACATGTGTCACTCGACCTCTGTTCAGTGTCCCGGGAGCCTTGTTGGACCAGCCTGAGGGACATGTGTCACTCGACCTCTGTTCAGTGTCCCGGGGGCCTTGTTGGACCAGCCTGAGGGACATGTGTCACTCGACCTCTGTTCAGTATCCCGGGAGCCTTGTTGGACCAGCCTGAGGGACATGTGTCACTCGACCTCTGTTCAGTGTCCCGGGAGCCTTGTTGGACCAGCCTGAGGGACATGTGTCACTCGACCTCTGTTCAGTGTCCCGGGAGCCTTGTTGGACCAGCCTGAGGGACATGTGTCACTCGACCTCTGTTCAGTGTCCCGGGAGCCTTGTTGGACCAGCCTGAGGGACATGTGTCACTCGACCTCTGTTCAGTGTCCCGGGAGCCTTGTTGGACCAGCCTGAGGGACATGTGTCACTCGACCTCTGTTCAGTGTCCCGGGAGCCTTGTTGGACCAGCCTGAGGGACATGTGTCACTCGACCTCTGTTCAGTGTCCCGGGAGCCTTGTTGGACCAGCCTGAGGGACATGTGTCACTCGACCTCTGTTCAGTGTCCCGGGAGCCTTGTTGGACCAGCCTGAGGGACATGTGTCACTCGACCTCTGTTCAGTGTCCCGGGAGCCTTGTTGGACCAGTTTATCCTTAAGGTGAACAAAGGAGACGTAAAACACACAGCGTTTGTGATTCTGCGGCGGTCTAACATTACACATCTCCTGGGGGGTTCCCTGGCTGTGTGTTCCAGGGTGCTCTCTCCTGCTGGATTTGTTTTGAATCCCACTCTCATGGTTATTGGAACGAGAACTCCGCTTAAAGATGTGAAAGAATAACTCCATAAACTACATTTAATTATGGTTACTTATTAGACAAACACTTGTAATTCCTGTATATCGGTTTATGATTTCGGTCAACTGCTCTCTGTCGGTGTTCAGTTAATCTTGTATCTTATTGGTTTCTGACGGAGATGACGATCACAAATAAAGCTTTTACGAAGCAGGTGTTTTATTTTTGATGCATTCTTTTTTTTGACGTTATTATGTAGTATAGACAAGTATTTGCCGTTTTGTCTGTTTTGAGTTCTGGTCGACCTGGTGTGGCCGTTGGGTCGCCATGGTTTCCACTCATGATGTAACCACTAGGAGGAAAATAAACTGATGTGGGTGGAGCTGCGTGTCTGGTTCTGTGTCTGGTGCTGTGTCCATCATCGCGTACATCACTACCGGCTCTAGCGGTATCTGCGACCATTACAGGGCACTTCACAGAGAAACTCTCCAGACAGGCGGCGCGAGGGACGCAGCGACCCCTGGCGAATGACTGGAGTGACTGGCTGTAAGTGGCCCAGGCTGAGGTACGACGTGACCTTGACTCGTTGATCAAAATCCCCCTGGGACAAGTAGTGTAGGCCTACTTTGCTGTGAGTCAATAACAGAAAGTGAAAACAAGCGTACCCGGAGCACACCTAATAAACTATCACAGATATAGAAGTACAAGTATTTTCTGGACTTCGTGGGGTTTGGAACTTACTAAGGAGACCCGTGATGTCGACTCTGCTGGGTGCAAGAAAGGAGAGACCGACGAGGTTGCGGGGCGGTGGCGACCTCTAGTTTCTGGTACCTGGATGGAGACTGGTCTTTACAGTCTGAAATGTGGACCGGCGATTATCAAAGTTTGTGTTTATATCGGGCCCCAGATAAGCTAGATTAAAGCTATATACAACACTAGCCCTCCATTGAAGTGTTATTCTCCGAATTCAAACTAAACACCACTTCATTGGACCAAAACATTTTATTTCGTCTTTGCTCGCATTCAATACATTTAAAAGATCAGAGATGTCCAGTTGTATACCCACCCCATGTAAGGCAACATTTCCCTGCATGGTGCGTATGCCAACGTGAATAGATAATTGGGGCTTGTCCGTTGGAGTGTGAACTAAAGCAGCACTTTATTAGACGGTTTGAATGACAGTGTTCAGAATATGTACTCAGTCTTGGTATGTAGTGGGATGGTTGTGTTCTCTCTGGATAGATCCCCAGGTAGTGCGGCTTAGGTCCGTGTATTTCCCAGAGCCTCATTCTGACTCGGGAGGGGGGGGGGGGGATTCCTCATATCCTCATTCTGGCTTCTTGGGGATTCCCCAGAGCCTCATTCTGACTTAGGGGAGGGGGGGGATTCCTCATATCCTCATTCTGGCTTCTTGGGGATTCCCCAGAGCCTCATTCTGGCTTCTTGGGGATTCCCCACAGCCTCATTCTGCTGATGCCTCCATCGGGCGCGATGGTGACGCGCACGTGACTGACGAGGCCCGGCTCTTCCAGGTCCCTTCCTTCGAAGTAATGCTGCTTGTGGGCAGACAGCTTCGTCACCGGAAGTAGGGTCCTCCAGGGGCCTTCTGGGAGACATGTGTCGGTCGCACTGCTCAGGCATGCTGCGGAGGGTGTCAAGAGGCTGTTGGTTAACTCACTGACAAACCGATAGACTGGAGTCGTAACAGGGACTAAGTGATCGCGAGGGGTCGGCTAAAGGGGGGGGGGGAGTCGTTAGAAACAAGAGCAATGGGTAACTTTCAATATCAGTTAAACCACCCAAAATATAGGAAAGATATCGAAAACATGGAAGTGTTGACATGCTCATTCTGTGACCTGCTACGACCACCACATTTGAGTAAGCGCTCTTAGAAAGGTAACTGTCCGTTCGAGATGAGACCCGATCGAAGTCCCCCTACCAAGCGTTTTCTATGCGCGCCTTTGATTTCTTATTAACAAATCACGGCGTCAATATAACCTTAAAATCTTACCTTCAATGCGACACGAATCAGGGAAATTTCCCTTGAAATGGTTTGTGTCAATCTCAATCTGAAAGAAACAATCAAACTGCT
The DNA here is from genome assembly GCA_964019135.1 of Arenicola marina. Classification (NCBI taxonomy): domain Eukaryota; kingdom Metazoa; phylum Annelida; class Polychaeta; family Arenicolidae; genus Arenicola; species Arenicola marina. Next base: position 36,479,057 of record OZ025262.1, on the reverse strand, counting down.
GTAAGAAAGATACAATAAGAAGCAATAACCGATATTTAAACAATTTTCTCACTTCTAATGACATTAAGCACAATTTGATTGTTATATAATATTACTTTGTTGTAATATTAGTATTTTCGTGTAAATACTACCGTCATTCTGTAGGAAACAAAGGCAGACACATTATATAATAAGAAACAATAATTGATATTACTTAGGGTCTTACCTTGCTAATCACACCTGGATGACCCAGCTTAAAGGCGGCCCATTCGTGACCTGAAACAAAGGAGAAAAACTAGTGCACAGACAGAATGACTGTCTGAGAGATCCACAACAAAATTGACAGAATGAACGAATGACAGCTAATGAAGATTGAAGCTAGTAGCAAAACAGAAAACAGATACAAGAGAACGTTTTCCTGTAGGTTTTGCTGGTGTCGCACGGTGCGCCATTTGTCGTCATGACACAGGCCAAGTTCAGCCATGATTGCCACTAACCAGGTACTTGAAGCACTCCTTTCTCATCGGCCACCAGAATGGCAGGCCGGTCCATCTGAAATAATTAACACCCATGAATACATATAATACATTATAAAACATAATAAAACAAATAATGACAAGTGTTTATAATTTAACAGGCCTTAGAATCTAATAATAGGGATCGCAATGAACAAACAGGTGTATTAATTAGAGTATTAATTGTCTCACTCGTCTGGCGGTCTCCCATCCGTCCGCCATGATGGCAGACCGGCCTGGTCCAATCACGTTGCGCGCATGGCCGTAATGGACATTACTGTAACCCACGCACACTCCGCCGTTCAGAACGCTCGCCAAGTCCATTGGCTCGCCAGTCGTGATTTTTGACCAATCAGGTGCCACCAGGCCGTAAACCCGTAGCCTCGCGATGCCGCCGTCTGGAAAGAGCATGTGAGGAACATTATTTTACATAATGTTAAATTTTCACTATATAATTTCTGATCACTCAATATGACATGGATTGTTGGTTCGGTTTCTCAAAATTTAAAGTATTAACATACTTAAATGAGCGCGTTTTGAGCATGTAAACAAACACATTTACTTTAAAACGAAATGTACAGTTTTCTCACGCAGAAAGCCACACTGACCTGGAAACATGTTGAGTCGCAGGTGCGTCCATCTCTCGCCATTGTCAACGGGGAAGTAATTGTGACAGGTGCTCTTGTATCCGGGCCTCAGTGACGTCATTGGGAGTAGATCGGTCCACTTCTGTGACGGCCAATGGGACACCGTGAAACAGTCGTAAAGTTAAACGTATATATTATAATAAATATAATAAAGATTAGTGTCATCGTCATTATGCCGATAAAGGGAGGACATCCATGCGAGTGTGAGTATTTAATGTAACATGAAGGAAGTTAGTTTTAGGGCTACCTTCCATTCATCATATAGCATGATCCATGTACTCCCTAAGGGTGTCAGGATCGAAACGACATAGCTAAAGTGGCGACACTAAGGCATGACTCGATGGATGTTTGGGGGCCACCCTTGTGAACACATGGTCTATAACCCGTGCCAAGGAACATCCTGAAACAATAAGGTGGAATGTGATGTGAAACCTTCTCCGTGCAGGGTACCGAGCCTGTTTCGGGCTTGAATCACGAACCGTTCATCTTAAGCTCATTCTGATGTTAGGCAGCAATGAGGGTTGTCCGGATTAAGACAGGGAAATCTGATCAGACGTCACAATCATCTGTATATGGCTCTCACAATATATTTCTCTGACTTACCTCGGACTCCAGCTTGGCAATCTCTTTTTCTTCGTCCTCCGAGGACCGAGTTCCAATGCGGTCGCCTTTACGCGCCGGCAAATCTGCATAAATATATGTGATATGTCTTATGTCTATTGCATAATCATTTTGCTATTAAGGGAAGTATAGGTCAAGAATATCACTCACGTATATTTATTAAAGACAATATTCGACATTTAATAACGAAGTAATGAAGAAAGTCACACTTTCTCATATTAGAGGATGGGAAACCACCATATACCCATTTGATTTTTAGACACTACATATTTTATAACTACACCATATAGATACTAACATCAGCATATAAATATGAAACTTGCACGCGGGAAAACTGCTAGCATGAGACCACCAGACGCTATACAACCCACCTGTGGCTATGTTGGCGGCCTGGACGTTGTAGCACCCACCTGTGGCTATGTTGGCGGCCTGGACGTTGTAGCACCCACCTGTGGCTATGTTGGCAGCCTGGACGTTGTAGCACCCACCTGTAGCTATGTTGGCGGCCTGGACGTTGTAGCACCCACATGTGGCTATGTCGGCGGCCTGGACGCTGTAGCACCCACCTGTGGCTATGTTGGCGGCCTGGACGTTGTAGCACCCACCTGTGGCTATGTCGGCGGCCTGAACGCTGTAGCACCCACCTGTGGCTATGTTGGCGGCCTGGACGTTGTAGAACCCACCTGTGGCTATGTTGGCGGCCTGGACGTTGTAGCACCCAACTATGGCTATGTTGGCGGCCTGGACGTTGTAGCACCCACCTGTGGCTATGTTGGCGGCCTGGACATTGTAGCACCCACCTGTGGCTATGTTGGCGGCCTGGACGCTGTAGCACCCACCTGTGGCTATGTTGGCGGCCTGGACGCTGTAGCACCCACCTGTGGCTATGTTGGCGGCCTGGACGTTGTAGCACCCACCTGTGGCTATGTTGGCGGCCTGGACGTTGAAGCATCCACCTGTGGCTATGTTGGCGGCCTGGACGTTGTAGCACCCACCTGTGGCTATGTTGACGGCCTGAACGCTGTAGCACCCACCTGTAGCTATGTTGGCGGCCTGGACGTTGTAGCACCCACCTGTGGCTATGTTGGCGGCCTGGACGTTGTAGCACCCACCTGTGGCTATGTTGGCGGCCTGGACGATGTAGCACCCACCTGTGGCTATGTTGGCGGCCTGGACGATGTAGCACCCACCTGTAGCTATGTTGGCGGCCTGGACGTTGTAGCACCCACCTGTGGCTATGTTGGCGGCCTGGACGTTGTAGCACCCACCTGTGGCTATGTTGGCGGCCTGGACAGAGCAGCGGGGCGAGTAGTTACCGGTGAAGAAGGAGGTATCAACATCCAACCCTTTCACGACACCAGGAGCGCCTGAAGGTCACGATAAGACACCAATGAAGTTCACGTAAAGACACCAATGAAGGTCACGAGAAGACGCCAATGAAGGTCACGAGAAGACGATAATAAAGGTCACGAGAAGACGCCAATGAAGGTCACGATGAGATGTTATTGAAGGTCACGAGAGGACGAAAGTTAAGGCCATGGGAACACACCAGTGATCGAAGTTGTCACATACGGTGCACATCAAACAATGAACTATGCATAAAATGGCAACTGAAAATCCAGGTCTTAGAACTTATATATAAAAATATTTGACGATATATCATCATATAAAAGTCTCTGGCACAATTGACGTCGAAGAGTTCGCATGTCTCTATTATTCGTCTAAAGATGACATTTCCGTAGTTTCGTAAAATAGAAATTAATAAATATACTAATAAAATCAGGCCCAATACACATGCTCACAGAGACATATCATCCCTAAGGTCAAAGCGCGCCAACATACCTCATTGTAGATATGTCTGATGTGCACAGCATGTTTCAGGCGAGACACGAAATAAAGTAGAAAGTGCGTATTGACCTAGCTGAATTATGCACCAATCATGGCCCGGTATTCTCTTTCTGCGAGTCTCCCAGCCGTCCATCATTTTGCCGAAGTCCGTAAAGGCTTCCGGGTCAAAGGTGGCTGGGTGCACCTGAAACGGGAAAAGTTACCTTAACCGCTATTTCTAAATATGATTAACCTGGTACAATTTAACATAACATGCCAACAAATACATTTTTTAAACCAAAAGTAAGCTTGAATAGGCTATATGACGCGGCAAGTCGCCAAATCGTATAACTGTAATAACGCGATTCAGAAACATTTGTGACGTAGTACGTAGTTTCGACAAGAATTAAGGCTTTAATTCCGACCCAACCTGGAACATGTTTTCCGCCACGGCAAACCAGTCGTCAGTGCTGAATATAATCTTGGTTCCCAACTGTGAAGAAGACATTAAACGTTAATAATTATACACTTAATGCGATAAGTTGCCGCTACATAATAATATTCTTAACTTGAATCCGAAAGTTTTCTTGTAAAGTTAAAATTTTATGACACTACCATATCCATGGATGTTCATTGCAACTTGCGTGCTATATATTTAAAGCCGATAATCTAAGGGAATCATTAATAGCGTCTTTGTAACATAGTTAGGGACAAAAGGGTTCTTTATATATATCTTGTTGTACATATATTTTTTGCACATATTCCTTTTCATCTCTATTTCCACGAGATGAAATATGATACCTTTCTTGTAATATGGGCCGATGGCCTTATATACAGCAATAAACCAACCGTACCATTGAAGATAAATATAAAAGCAAACTTTGACAACTAAACACATGCAATTTTAATGCTAACAGTGAGATCCCCATGTTCATGGCCTTTTCCTGACCTTTTCAGTGGCAAGGTCATTGAGGTCGGTGAAGGTCGGAGCCTGACAGGCCGCGTCTGTGGATTGTTCCTCCATGATTTACCTGCCTTGTAAAGACATCGCAACACAGTGCGTGAATGAACGGACATCAGAACCTTTAGTCAGGCGTCGCTCAAGTAGTTCTCAGTTTCAAGCACATTTAATTTACACATCCTTTCCTTAATTTGGATGGTTCGCTTGACGTTTTCATCATTCACCAATCAATGTATAGCACGTGAACGAAAGATATTGGTAGGTCACTTAAATGCTGATGAAAATCAATCTTACAAGTTTTAACAAGTACGACCTAGACCGGACAATGACAGAACGTCAACAGTTCGACTTAGACCTAACAATGACAGGACCTCAACAGTCCGACATAGACTTAACAATGACAGGACCTCAACAGTCCGACATAGACCGGACAATGACAGGACGTCAACAGACATAGACCAGACAATGACAGGACCTCAACAGTTCGACATAGACCGGACAATGACAGGACGTCAACAGACATAGACCGGACAATGGCAGGACGTCCATAGTCCGACATAGACCGGATAATGACAGGACGTCCAGAGTCCCACATAGACCAGACAATGACATGACGTCAACAGCCAAACATATACCGGACAACGACAGGACGTCAACAGTCCGACAAAGACCGGACAATGACAGGACGTCAACAGTCCGACAGAGACCGGACAATGGCAGGACGTCAACAGTCCGACATAGACCGGACAATGACAGGACGTCAACAGCTCGACATAAATCGGACAATGACAGGACGTCAACAGCCCGACAAAGACCGGAAAATGACAGGACGTCAACAGTCCGACATAGACCGGACAATGACAGGACGTCAACAGCCCGACAGAGACCGGACAATGACAGGACGTCAACAGTCCGACATAGACCGGACAATGACAGGACGTCAACAGTCCGACAAAGACCGGACAATGACAGGACGTCAACAGTCCGACATAGACCGGACAATGACAGGACGTCAACAGTCCGACATAGACCGGACAATGACAGGACGTCAACAGTCCGACATAGACCGGACAATGACAGGACGTCAACAGTCCGACAAAGACCGGACAATGACAGGACGTCAACAGTCCGACATAGACTGGACAATTACAGGACGTCAACAGCTCGACATAAATCGGACAATGACAGGACGTCAACAGCCCGACAAAGACCGGAAAATGACAGGACGTCAACAGTCCGACAGAGACCGGACAATGGCAGGACGTCCACAGTCCGACATAGACCGGATAATGACAGGACGTCAAAAGTCCGACATAGACCGGATAATGACAGGACGTCCATAGTCCGACATATACCGGATAATGACAGGACGTCCACAGTCCGACATAGACCAGACAATGACAGGACGTCAAAAGTCCGACATAGACCGGATAATGACAGGACGTCCAGAGTCCCACATAGACCGGATAATGACAGGACGTCCACAGTCCGACATAGACCAGACAATGACAGGACGTCAAAAGTCCGACATAGACCGGATAATGACAGGACGTCCAGAGTCCCACATAGACCGGATAATGACAGGACGTCCACAGTCCGACATAGACCAGACAATGACAGGACGTCCACAGTCCGACATAGACCGGATAATGACAGGACGTCCAGAGTCCCACATAGACCAGACAATGACATGACGTCAACAGCCAAACATATACCGGACAACGACAGGACGTCAACAGCCCGACAAAGACCGGACAATGACAGGACGTCAACAGTCCGACAGAGACCGGACAATGGCAGGACGTCCACAGTCCGACATAGACCAGACAATGACAGGACGTCCACAGTCCGACATAGACCGGATAATGACAGGACGTCCACAGTCCGACATAGACCGGATAATGACAGGACGTCAACAGTCCGACATAGATCGGATAATGACAGGACGTCCACAGTCCGACATAGACCGGATAATGACAGGACGTCCACAGTCCGACATAGACCAAACAATGACAGGACGTCCACAGTCCGACATAGACCGGATAATGACAGGACGTCCACAGTCCGACATAGACCAGACAATGACAGGTCGTCCACAGTCCGACATAGACCGGGCAATGACAGGACGTCAACAGCTCGACATAGACCTGACAATGACAGGACGTTAACAGTCCAACAAAGACCGGACAATGACAGGACGTCCACAGTCCGACATAGACCGGATAATGACAGGACGTCAACAGTTCGACATAGACCGGATAATGACAGGACGTCCAGAGTCCCACATAGACCAGACAATGACATGACGTCAACAGCCAAACATATACCAGACGACAGGACGTCAACAGCCCGCCAAAGACCGGACAATGACAGGACGTCAACAGTCCGACAGAGACCGGACAATGACAGGACGTCAACAGTCCGACATAGACCGGACAATGACAGGTCAACAGCTCGACATAAACCGGACAATGACAGGACGTCAACAGCCCGACAAAGACCGGACAATGACAGGACGTCAACAGTCCGACAGAGACCGGACAATGGCAGGACGTCCACAGTCCGACATAGACCGGATAATGACAGGACGTCCAGAGTCCCACATAGACCAGACAATGACATGACGTCAACAGTCCGACATAGACCAGACATGGACAGGACGTCCACCGTCCGACATAGACCGGATAATGACAGGACGTCCACAGTCCGACATAGACCGGATAATGACAAGACGTCAACAGTCCGACATAGACCGGATAATGACAGGACGTCCACAGTCCGACATAGACCAGACAATGACAGGACGTCCACAGTCCGACATAGACCGTACAATGACAGTACCTCAACAGTTCCACATAGACCAGACAATGACATGACGTCAACAGTCCGACAAAGACCGGGCAATGACAGGACGTCAACAGCTCGACATAGACCGGACAATGACAGGGCGTCAACAGCTCGACATAGACCGGACAATGACAGGACGTCAACAGTTCGACATAGACCAGACAATGACATGACGTCAACAGCCAAACATATACCAGACGACAGGACGTCAACAGCCCGACAAAGACCGGCCAATGACAGGACGTCAACAGTCCGACAGAGACCGGACAATGACAGGACGTCAACAGCCCGACAAAGACCGGACAATGACAGGAAGTCAACAGTCCGACAGAGACCGGACAATGGCAGGACGTCCACAGTCCGACATAGACCGGATAATGACAGGACGTCCAGAGTCCGACATAGACCAGACAATGACAGGACGTCAACAGTCCGACATAGACCGGACAATGACAGGACGTCAACAGTCCGACATAGACCGGACAATGACAGTACCTCAACAGTTCCACATAGACCAGACAATGACATGACGTCAACAGTCCGACAAAGACCGGGCAATGACAGGACGTCAACAGCTCGACATAGACCGGACAATGACAGGGCGTCAACAGCTCGACATAGACCGGACAATGACAGGACGTCAACAGTTCGACATAGACCAGACAATGACATGACGTCAACAGCCAAACATATACCAGACGACAGGACGTCAACAGCCCGACAAAGACCGGCCAATGACAGGACGTCAACAGTCCGACAGAGACCGGACAATGACAGGACGTCAACAGCCCGACAAAGACCGGACAATGACAGGAAGTCAACAGTCCGACAGAGACCGGACAATGGCAGGACGTCCACAGTCCGACATAGACCGGATAATGACAGGACGTCCAGAGTCCCACATAGACCAGACAAGGACATGACGTCAACAGTCCGACATAGACCAGACAATGACAGGACGTCCACAGTCCGACATAGACCGGATAATGACAGGACGTCCACAGTCCGAAATAGACCGGATAATGACAGGACGTCAACAGTCCGACATAGACCGGATAATGACAGGACGTCCACAGTCCGACATAGACCAGACAATGACAGGACGTCCACAGTCCGACATAGACCGGATAATGACAGGACGTCCACAGTCCGACATAGACCAGACAATGACAGGACGTCAACAGTCCGACATAGACCGGACAATGACAGTACCTCAACAGTTCTCCATAGACCAGACAATGACATGACGTCAACAGCCAGACATAGACCGGACAATGACAGGACGTCAACAGTCCGGCATAGACCAGACAATGACAGGACGTCAACAGTCCGACATAGACCGGACAATGACAGGACGTCAACAGCTTGACATAGACCGGACAATGACAGGACGTTAACAGCTCGACATAGACCGGACAATGACAGGACGTCAACAGTTCGACATAGACCGGACAATGACAGGACGTCAACAGTTCGACATAGACCGGACAATGACAGGACGTCAACAGTTCGACATAGACCGTACGTACAATAGAAGGACGTCAGAAGCCCGACATAGACCGGACAATGACAGGACCTCAACCGTTCCACATAGACCAATGACATGACGTCAACAGCCAGACATAGACCAGACAATGACAGGACGTCCACAGTCCGACATAGACCAGATAATGACAGGACGTCCACAGTCCGACATAGAACGGACGTCAACAGTCCGATGTAGACCAGACAATGACAGGACGTCAACAGTCTGACATAGACCAGATAATGACAGGTCAACAGTCTGACATAGAACGGACGTCAACAGTCCGACATAGACCGGACAATGACAGGACGTCAATTGTCCGACATAGACCGGACAATGACAGGAAGTCAACGGTCCGACATAGACCGGACAATGACAGGAAGTCAACGGTCCGACATAGACCGGATGTCAAAAGTCCGACATAGACCGGACAATGACAGGACGTCAACAGTCCGATATAGACCGGACAATGACAGGACGTCAACAGTCCGACATAGACCGGACAATGACAGGACGTCCACAGTCCGACACAGACCAGATAATGACAGGACGTCAACAGTCCGACTTAGACCGGACAATGACAGGAAGTCAACAGTCCGATATAGACCGGACAATGACAGGACGTCAACAGTCCGACATAGACCGGACAATGACAGGACGTCAACAGTCCGACAGAGACCGGACATCAACGGTCCGACAGAGACCGGACAATGACAGGACGTCAACAGTCCGACATAGACCGGACAATGACAGGAAGTCAACGGTCCGACATAGACCGGACAATGACAGGACGTCAACAGTCCGATATAGACTGGACAATGACAGGACGTCAACAGTCCGACATAGACCGGACAATGACAGGACGTCAACAGTTCGACATAGACCAGACAATGACATGACGTCAACAGCCAAACATATACCAGACGACAGGACGTCAACAGCCCGACAAAGACCGGACAATGACAGGACGTCAACAGTCCGACAGAGACCGGACAATGACAGGACGTCAACAGCCCGACATAGACCGGATAATGACAGGACGTCCAGAGTCCCACATAGACCAGACAAGGACAGGACGTCAACAGTCCGACATAGACCGGATAATGACAGGACGTCCACAGTCCGACATAGACCGGATAATGACAGGACGTCAACAGTCCGACATAGACCGGATAATGACAGGACGTCCACAGTCCGACATAGACCAGACAATGACAGGACGTCCACAGTCCGACATAGACCGGATAATGACAGGACGTCCACAGTCCGACATAGACCAGACAATGACAGGACGTCCACAGTCCCACATAGACCGGACAATGACAGTACCTCAACAGTTCCCCATAGACCAGACAATGACATGACGTCAACAGCCAGACATAGACCGGACAATGACAGTACCTCAACAGTTCCCCATAGACCAGACAATGACATGACGTCAACAGCCAGACATAGACCGGACAATGACCGGACGTCAACAGTCCGACATAGACCAGACAATGACAGGACGTCCACAGTCCGACATAGACCGGATAATGACAGGACGTCAACAGTCCGACATAGACCGGATAATGACAGGACGTCCACAGTCCGACATAGACCAGACAATGACAGGACGTCCACAGTCCGACATAGACCGGATAATGACAGGACGTCCACAGTCCGACATAGACCAGACAATGACAGGACGTCCACAGTCCCACATAGACCGGACAATGACAGGACGTCAACAGTCCGACATAGACCGGACAATGACAGGGCGTCAACAGTCCGGCATAGACCAGACAATGACAGGACGTCAACAGTCCGACATAGACCGGACAATGACAGGACGTCAACAGCTCGACATAGACCGGACAATGACAGGACGTCAACAGTCCGACAAAGACCGGACAATGACAGGACGTTAACAGCTCGACATAGACCGGACAATGACAGGACGTCAACAGTTCGACATAGACCGGACAATGACAGGACGTCAACAGTTCGACATAGACCGTACGTACAATAGAAGGACGTCAGAAGCCCGACATAGACCGGACAATGACAGGACCTCAACCGTTCCACATAGACCAATGACATGACGTCAACAGCCAGACATAGACCAGACAATGACAGGACGTCCACAGTCCGACATAGACCAGATAATGACAGGACGTCCACAGTCCGACATAGAACGGACGTCAACAGTCCGATGTAGACCGGACAATGACAGGACGTCAACAGTCTGACATAGACCAGATAATGACAGGTCAACAGTCCGACATAGAACGGACGTCAACAGTCCGACATAGACCGGACAATGACAGGACGTCAACAGTCCGACATAGACCGGACAATGACAAGAAGTCAACAGTCCGACAGAGACCGGACAATGACAGGAAGTCAACGGTCCGACATAGACCGGACAATGACAGGAAGTCAACGGTCCGACATAGACCGGACAATGACAGGAAGTCAACGGTCCGACATAGACCGGACATCAAAAGTCCGACATAGACCGGACAATGACAGGACGTCAACAGTCCGACATAGACCGGACAATGACAGGACGTCCACAGTCCGACACAGACCAGATAATGACAGGACGTCAACAGTCCGACATAGACCGGACAATGACAGGAAGTCAACAGTCCGATATAGACCGGACAATGACAGGACGTCAACAGTCCGACATAGACCGGACAATGACAGGACGTCAACAGTCCGATATAGACTGGACAATGACAGGACGTCAACAGTCCGACATAGACCGGACAATGACAAGAAGTCAACAGTCCGACATAGACCGTACAATGACAGGACGTCAACGGTCCGACAGAGACCGGACAATGACAGGACGTCAACGGTCCGACAGAGACCGGACAATGACAGGAAGTCAACAGTCCGACCGAAACCGGACAATGACAGGACGTCAACGGTCCGACATAGACCGGACATCAACGGTCCGACAGGGACCGGACAATGACAGGACGTCAACGGTCCGACAGAGACCGGACAATGACAGGAAGTCAACAGTCCGACAGAGACCGGACAATGACAGGACGTCAACGGTCCGACAGAGACCGGACAATGACAGGACGTCCACAGTCCGACAGAGACCGGACAATGACAGGAAGTCAACAGTCCGACAGAGACCGGACAATGACAGGAAGTCAACAGTCCGACAGAGACCGGACAATGACAGGAAGTCAACAGTCCGACAGAGACCGGACAATGACAGGACGTCAACGGTCCGACATAGACCGGACATCAACGGTCCGACAGAGACCGGACAATGACAGGACGTCAACGGTCCGACAGAGACCGGACAATGACAGGACGTCCACAGTCCGACAGAGACCGGACAATGACAGGAAGTCAACAGTCCGACAGAGACCGGACAATGACAGGACGTCAACAGTCCGACATAGACCAGATAATGACAGGAAGTCAACAGTCCGACATAGACCGGACATCCACCACCTCGGTAATATAAGACGCCTACACTGTCACTTCCCCTGAGGTATAATATGCCTACTGTGTGGTACTATGCACCCTGCGATATGTCAACTTACTTCAAGAAACCTGCAGTTAGCCAAGACACACTAATCGTTATGGAACTGCTATAACAGGCCTACCATATAGCTCGTCATGAGCATCCATTATAACTCACGTGTATCGCTGAAGCCGAGATACCAAATGATCGAAGATACGCACACCTCGAAGGCGAGATTTGATAGAAATACTTCAATAGGCTGAGGCTGGCTGTACAGACCTCTACACTATCTGAAGTGTGTACACATCGGCCGATAACACCGAACTAATCGGAGCAGACAGCCTTGGTCACAGCCACGGTAGTATGTAACACACACAGTACTTGAAAAGCGTCGTCTAACACTTTTCTAAACCGTAAAAGGTAATAAAGTGCAGTGAACCGTCTGTGCGAGAATACTCCGATACAGTGACACTCGCCACGCGGAAAGTCTCAGCGATAACGGTATTTGAATTGTGGCGCCCTCTAAAGTGAGATTCAAACTGTTGTGATCATGCGACTAGCTGTTTCCAGGTCGGATTGAGAAACCGGTGGGATAAAAAGAGACTGAATCTTTAAACCATCTTCTCTCTCTCTCTCTCTCTTTCTCTTGACAACACGCATGCGTAACAGAAGTGGGTCACTGACACCGGGCCGAGCACACTGTTTATGCACATAGGCGAGGCTGGCTGGGGTTAACACTACTCACTGCACAGGGGGCGTGTCCGGAGATGGTCTGCAGCAACACACCCCCTCCACCCGCCGCCCCGGGTCGAGGGTGTGCGGGGAACACGACCCGTGTTACATGGCTAGGTCACTCCTGTGTACCTCCCTGCTTGAGGGTGTGTGGGGGACACGACCCGTGTTACATAGCTAGGTCACTCCTGTGTACCTCCCGGATTGAGGGTGTGTGGGGAACACGACCCGTGTTACATAGCTAGGTCACACCTGTGTACCTCCCGGCTTGAGGATGTGTGGGGGAACACGACCCGTGTTACATAGCTAGGTCACACCTGTGTACCTCCCGGATTGAGGGTGTGTGGGGAACACGACCCGTGTTACATAGCTAGGTCACACCTGTGTACCTCCCGGATTGAGGGTGTGTGGGGAACACGACCCGTGTTACATAGCTAGGTCACACCTGTGTACCTCCCGGTTTGAGGATGTGTGGGGAACACGACCCGTGTTACATAGCTAGGTCACACCTGTGTACCTCCCGGTTTGAGGATGTGTGGGGAACACGACCCGTGTTACATAGCTAGGTCACTCCTGTGAACCTCTCGTCTTGAGGATGTGTGGGGAACAAGATCCGTGTTACATAGCTAGGTCACTCCTGTGTACCTCCCGGCTTGAGGGTGTGTGGGGGACACGATCCGTGTTACATAGCTAGGTCACTCCTGTGTACCTCCCGGCTTGAGGGTGTGTGGGGAACACGACCCGTGTTACATAGCTAGGTCACACCTGTGTACCTCCCGGCTTGAGGATGTGTGGGGGAACACGACCCGTGTTACATAGCTAGGTCACTCCTGTGTACCTCTCGTCTTGAGGATGTGTGGGGAACAAGACCCGTGTTACATAGCTAGGTCACTCCTCTGTACCTCCCGGTTTGAGGATGTGTGGGGAACACGACCAGTGTTACATAGCTAGGTCACTCCTGTGTACCTCCCGGCTTGAGGATGTGTGGGGGAACACGACCCGTGTTACATAGCTAGGTCACTCCTGTGTACCTCCCGGCTTGAGGGTATGTGGGGAACACGACCCGTGTTACATAGCTAGGTCACACCTGTGTACCTCCCGGCTTGAGGATGTGTGGGGGAACACGACCCGTGTTACATAGCTAGGTCACTCCTGTGTACCTCCCGGCTTGAGGATGTGTGGGGGAACACGACCCGTGTTACATAGCTAGGTCACTCCTGTGTACCTCCCGGCTTGAGGATGTGTGGGGGAACACGACCCGTGTTACATAGCTAGGTCACTCCTGTGTACCTCTCGTCTTGAGGATGTGTGGGGAACAAGACCCGTGTTACATAGCTAGGTTACTCCTCTGTACCTCCCGGTTTGAGGATGTGTGGGGAACACGACCAGTGTTACATAGCTAGGTCACACCGGTGTACCTCCCGGCTTGAGGATGTGTGGGGAAACACGACCCGTGTTACATAGCTAGGTCACTCCTGTGTACCTCTCGTCTTGAGGATGTGTGGGGAACAAGACCCGTGTTACATAGCTAGGTCACTCCTGTGTACCTCCCGGCTTGAGGATGTGTGGGGGAACACGACCCGTGTTACATAGCTAGGTCACTCCTGTGTACCTCCCGGCTTGAGGGTATGTGGGGAACACGACCAGTGTTACATAGCTAGGTCACACCGGTGTACCTCCCGGCTTGAGGATGTGTGGGGAAACACGACCCGTGTTACATAGCTAGGTCACTCCTGTGTACCTCTCGTCTTGAGGATGTGTGGGGAACAAGACCCGTGTTACATAGCTAGGTCACACCTGTGTACCTCCCGGCTTGAGGATGTGTGGGGGAACACGACCCGTGTTACATAGCTAGGTCACTCCTGTGTACCTCCCGGCTTGAGGATGTGTGGGGGAACACGACCCGTGTTACATAGCTAGGTCACTCCTGTGTACCTCTCGTCTTGAGGATGTGTGGGGAACAAGACCCGTGTTACATAGCTAGGTCACTCCTCTGTACCTCCCGGTTTGAGGATGTGTGGGGAACACGACCAGTGTTACATAGCTAGGTCACACCGGTGTACCTCCCGGCTTGAGGATGTGTGGGGAAACACGACCCGTGTTACATAGCTAGGTCACTCCTGTGTACCTCTCGTCTTGAGGATGTGTGGGGAACAAGACCCGTGTTACATAGCTAGGTCACTCCTGTGTACCTCCCGGTTTGAGGATGTGTGGGGAACACGACCCGTGTTACATAGCTAGGTCACTCCTGTGTACCTCCCGGTTTGAGGGTGTGTGGGGGAACACGACCCGTGTTATATAGCTAGGTCACTCCTGTGTGTCCCGGCTTGAGGGTGTGTGGGGAACAAGACCCGTGTTACATAGCTAGGTCACTCCTGTGTGTCCCGGCTCGAGGGTGTGTGGGGAACACGACCCGTGTTACACAGCTAGGTCACTCCTGTGTACCTCCCGGCTTGAGGGTGTGTGGGGAACACGACCCGTGTTACATAGCTATGTCACTCCTGTGTACCTCCCGGTTTGAGGGTGTGTGGGGAACACGACCCGTGTTACATAGCTAGGTCACTCCTCTGTACCTCCCGGCTTGAGGGTGTGTGGGGGACACGACCCGTGTTACATAGCTAGGTCACTCCTGTGTACCTCCCGGCTTGAGGGTGTGTGGGGAACACGACCCGTGTTACATCGCTAGGTCACTCCTGTGTACCTCCCGGCTTGAGGGTGTGTTGGGGACACGACCCGTGTTACATAGCTAGGTCACACCTGTGTACCTCCCGGCTTGAGGGTGTGTGGAGAACACGACCCGTGTTACATAGCTAGGTCACTCCTGTGTACCTCCCGGTTTGAGGGTGTGTGGGGAACACGACCCGTGTTCCATAGCTAGGTCACTCCTGTGTACCTCCCGGCTTGAGGGTGTGGGGGAACACGACCCGTGTTACATAGCTAGGTCACTCTTGTGTACCTCCCGGCTTGACGGTGTGTGGGGAACACGACCCGTGTTACATAGCTAGGTCACTCCTGTGTACCTCCCGGCTTGAGGGTGTGTGGGAGACACGACCCGTGTTACATAGCTAGGTCACTCCTGTGTACCTCCCGGCTTGAGGGTGTGTGGGGGACAAGACTCGTGTTACATAGCTAGGTCGCTCCTGTGTCACCAGCGTCAGTTTTAATCAACTTATACACCAGTCTTTGCAATGACGACTTTGTTTGCAATGACGATTTTATGTTTGCAAGGACTTCATGTTTACAATGACGGCTTTGTTTGCAATGACGATTTTATGTTTGCAAGGACTTTGTTTGCAATGAAGACTGTTTGCAATGACGATTGTTAGCAATGACGACTGTTTGCAATGGCGACTATGTTAGCAATGACTTTATTTTTGGAATGAAGACTATGTTTGCAACGACTCTGTTTGCAATGACGACTATGTTTGCAATGACGATTATGTTTGCAATGACGACTGTTTGCAATGACGACTATGTTAGCAATGACGACTTTATGTTTGCAATGACAACTTTGTTTGCAATGACGACTATGTTCGCAATGACGACTTTATTTTTGGAATGAAGACTCATGTTTGCAACAACTTTGTTTGCAATGACGATTCCATGTTTGCCATGACGACTTTGTTTGCAATGACGACTATGTTTGCAATGACGACTGTTTGCAATGACGACTATGTTTGCAATGACGACTATGTTTGCAATGACGACTCTATGTTTGCAATGACGACTGTTTGCAATGACGATTATGTTGGCAATGGCGACTGTTTGCAATGACGACTATGTTAGCAATGACGACTTTATGTTTGCAATGACAACTTTGTTTGCAATGACGACTATGTTCGCAATGACGACTTTATTTTTGGAATGAAGACTCATGTTTGCAACAACTTTGTTTGCAATGACGATTCCATGTTTGCCATGACGACTTTGTTTGCAATGACGACTGTTTGCAATGGAGACTATGTTTGCAATGACGACTGTTTGCAATGACGACTATGTTTGCAATGACGACTATGTTTGCAATGACGACTCTATGTTTGCAATGACGACTGTTTGCAATGACCACTATGTTCGCAATGACGACTGTTTGCAATGACGACTTTATGTACAGATACAGGTATAAACAATATACAGCATCACACCTGTTAACTGAGTGGCGAGTTTCGTTCTGTACAGCAACATTAAATGAGAGGCCAAGACCATTAGGGGGACGTTACTGTCATGTTGGTGCCGTATTTCTTACAGCACAGCACCATTGTAACCTTATAACTGGGCCATCACTGGGTCAGTGCCCAGGGGACACCCCAGATGGCGGCTAAGATACAATAACCTACATTACGTTAAAATAGCTAAACGAGACAAGTAATTATACAATCCACTAACTAAAAAGAACCTTCACTCTAAGGTTAGGACACAAATACATTGATGAACGATATTTCTATCAGTACCCGTACGTCAGACAGGATTGGTACCTGGCTCTCACACATTAGGATCAGTGTCTAGGTCACTCACACATCGGGATCCTTGTCTAGCTCACTCACACATCAGAATCCGTGTCTAGCTCACTCACAAATCACGATCCGTGTATAGGTCACCCACACATCAGGCTCCGTGTCTAGGTCACTCACACATCAGGCTCCGTGTCTAGGTAACTCACACATCAGAATCCGTGTCTAGCTCACTCACAAATCACGATCCGTGTATAGGTCACCCACACATCACGATCCTTGTCTAGCTCACTCACACATCAGAATCCGTGTCTAGCTCACTTACAAATCATGATCCGTGTCTCGCTCACTCACACATCAGGCTCCGTGTCTAGGTCACTCACACATCAGAATCCGTCTCTAGGTCACTCACACATCACGATCCGTGTCTAGGTCACTCAACATAAGAAGCCGTGTCTAGGTCACTCACACATCAGGATCCGTCTCGCTCACCCACACATCAGGATACGTGTCTAGGTCACTCACACATCGGAATCCGTGTCTAGGTCACACACACACATCAGACTCCGTGTCTAGGTCACTCGCACACCAGGATCCGTGTCTAGGTCACTCACACATCAGAATCCGTGTCTAGGTCACTCACACATCGGGATCCGTCTCGCTCACTCAGACATAACGATCCGTGCCTAGGTCACTCACACATTAGGATCCGTGTCTAGGTCACACACATCGGGATCCGTGTCTAGGTCACTCACACATCAGAATCCGTCTCTAGGTCACTCACACATCACGATCCGCGTCTAGGTCACTCACGCATAAGAATCCGTGTCTAGGTCACCCACACATCAGGATCCGTGTCTAGGTCACTCACACATCAGGATCCGTCTCGCTCACCCACACATCAGGATCCGTGTCTAGGTCACTCACACATCACGATGCGTGTCTAGGTCACTCACACATCAGAATCCGTCTCTAGGTCACTCACACATCACGATCCGTGTCTAGGTCACTCACACATAAGAATCCGTGTCTAGCTCACTCACATCAGGATCCTTGCCTAGCTCACTCACACATCAGGATCCATGTCTAGGTCACTCACACATCAGAATCCGTCTCTAGGTCACTCACACATCACGATCCGTGTCTAGGTCACTCAACATAAGAAGCCGTGTCTAGGTCACTCACACATCAGGATCCGTCTCGCTCACCCACACATCAGGATCCGTGTCTAGGTCACTCACACATCGGAATCCGTGTCTAGGTCACACACACACATCAGAATCCGTGCCTAGGTCACTCACACATCAGAATCCGTGTCTAGGTCACTCACACATCAGAATCCGTGTCTAGGTCACTCACACATCAGGATCCGTCTCGCTCACTCAGACATAACGATCCGTGCCTAGGTCACTCACACATTAGGATCCGTGTCTAGGTCACACACATCGGGATCCGTGTCTAGGTCACTCACACATAAGAACCCGTGTCTAGGTCACTCACACATCAGAATCCGTGTCTAGGTCACTCGCACACCAGGATCCGTGTCTAGGTCACTCACACATCAGAATCCGTGTCTAGGTCACTCACACATCAGGATCCGTCTCGCTCACTCAGACATAACGATCCGTGCCTAGGTCACTCACACATTAGGATCCGTGTCTAGGTCACACACATCGGGATCCGTGTCTAGGTCACTCACACATAAGAATCCGTGTCTAGGTCACTCACACATCGGGATCCTTGTCTAGCTCACTCACACATCAGAATCCCTCTCTAGGTCACTCACACATCACGATCCGTGTCTAGGTCACTCACACATAAGAATCCGTGTCTAGCTCACTCACACATCAGGATCCGTGTCTAGGTCACTCACACATCACGATCCGTGTCTAGGTCACTCACACATAAGAATCCGTGTCTAGGTCACCCACACATCACGATCCGTGTCTATGTCACTCACACATCAGGATCCGTGTCTAGCTCAGTCACACAGCAAGCTTCCCGGCCAGATCAGACTCACATGCCAAGACATTTAAGTAGTGATTGCCTTAATATTTTACACGCTATTATATATATAACCCATGCGCCGAGGCAGCGTTAGACTGGTCTTTAGGCTGTGAGCTACAGAGTGGTGACTGGTGAATCATGAAGCTTCAGGCTGGTGAGTCGTGAGCTCAGGCGCACAGAGTGGTGACTGGTCAATCATGAAGCTTCAGGCCGGCGAGTCGTGAGCTCAGGCGCACAGAGTGGTGACTGGTCAATCATGAAGCTTCAAGATGGTGAGTCGTGAAGTCTGGCGCACAGAGTGGTGACTGGTGAATCTTGAAGCCTTAGGGCGGTGAGTCGTGAGCTTAGGCGCACAGAGTGGTGACTGGTGAATCTTGAAGCCTTAGGGCGGTGAGTCGTGAGCTCAGGCGCACAGAGTGGTGACTGGTGAATCTTGAAGCCTTAGGTCGGTGAGTCGTGAGCTTAGGCGCACAGAGTGGTGACTGGTGAATCTTGAAGCCTTAGGTCGGTGAGTCGTGAGCTTAGGCGCACAGAGTGGTGACTGGTGAATCTTGAAGCCTTAGGGCGGTGAGTCGTGAGCTCAGGCGCACAGAGTGGTGACTGGTGAATCTTGAAGCATTAGGGCGGTGAGTCGTGAGCTCAGGCGCACAGAGTGGTGACTGGTGAATCTTGAAGCCTTAGGTCGGTGAGTCGTGAGCTTAGGCGCACAGAGTGGTGACTGGTGAATCTTGAAGCCTTAGGGCGGTGAGTCGTGAGCTCAGGCGCACAGAGTGGTGACTGGTGAATCTTGAAGCCTTAGGTCGGTGAGTCGTGAGCTTAGGCGCACAGAGTGGTGACTGGTGAATCTTGAAGCCTTAGGTCGGTGAGTCGTGAGCTTAGGCGCACAGAGTGGTGACTGGTGAATCTTGAAGCCTTAGGGCGGTGAGTCGTGAGCTTAGGCGCACAGAGTGGTGACTGGTGAATCATGAAGCTTCAGGCCGGCGAGTCGTGAGCTCAGGCGCACAGAGTGGTGACTGGTGAATCTTGAAGCCTTAGGGCGGTGAGTCGTGAGCTTAGGCGCACAGAGTGGTGACTGGTGAATCTTGAAGCCTTAGGCCGGTGAGTCGTGAACTTAGGCGCACAGAGTGGTGACTGGTGAATCTTGAAGCCTTAGGTCGGTGAGTCGTGAGCTCAGGCGCACAGAGTGGTGACTGGTGAATCTTGAAGCCTTAGGGCGGTGAGTCGTGAGCTTAGGCGCACAGAGTGGTGACTGGTGAATCATGAAGCTTCAGGCCGGCGAGTCGTGAGCTCAGGCGCACAGAGTGGTGAACGGTGAATCATGAAGCTTCAGGCCGGCGAGTCGTGAGCTCAGGCGCACAGAGTGGTGACTGGTGAATCATGAAGCTTCAGGCCGGCGAGTCGTGAGCTCAGGCGCAGAGTGGTGACTGGTGAATCATGAAGCTTCAGGCCGGCGAGTCGTGAGCTCAGGCGCACAGAGTGGTGAACGGTGAATCATGAAGCTTCAGGCCGGCGAGTCGTGAGCTCAGGCGCACAGAGTGGTGACTGGTGAATCTTGAAGCCTTAGGTCGGTGAGTCGTGAGCTTAGGCGCACAGAGTGGTGACTGGTGAATCTTGAAGCCTTAGGTCGGTGAGTCGTGAGCTTAGGCGCACAGAGTGGTGACTGGTAAATCTTGAAGCCTTAGGGCGGTGAGTCGTGAGCTTAGGCGCACAGAGTGGTGACTGGTGAATCATGAAGCTTCAGGCCGGCGAGTCGTGAGCTCAGGCGCACAGAGTGGTGACTGGTGAATCTTGAAGCCTTAGGGCGGTGAGTCGTGAGCTTAGGCGCACAGAGTGGTGACTGGTGAATCTTGAAGCCTTAGGCCGGTGAGTCGTGAACTTAGGCGCACAGAGTGGTGACTGGTGAATCTTGAAGCCTTAGGTCGGTGAGTCGTGAGCTCAGGCGCACAGAGTGGTGACTGGTGAATCTTGAAGCCTTAGGGCGGTGAGTCGTGAGCTTAGGCGCACAGAGTGGTGACTGGTGAATCATGAAGCTTCAGGCCGGCGAGTCGTGAGCTCAGGCGCACAGAGTGGTGAACGGTGAATCATGAAGCTTCAGGCCGGCGAGTCGTGAGCTCAGGCGCACAGAGTGGTGACTGGTGAATCATGAAGCTTCAGGTCGGCGAGTCGTGAGCTCAGGCGCAGAGTGGTGACTGGTGAATCATGAAGCTTCAGGCCGGCGAGTCGTGAGCTCAGGCGCACAGAGTGGTGAACGGTGAATCATGAAGCTTCAGGCCGGCGAGTCGTGAGCTCAGGCGCACAGAGTGGTGAACGGTGAATCATGAAGCTTCAGGCCGGCGAGTCGTGAGCTCAGGCGCAGAGTGGTGACTGGTGAATCATGAAGCTTCAGGCCGGCGAGTCGTGAGCTCAGGCGCACAGAGTGGTGAACGGTGAATCATGAAGCTTCAGGCCGGCGAGTCGTGAGCTCAGGCGCAGAGTGGTGACTGGTGAATCATGAAGCTTCAGGCCGGCGAGTCGTGAGCTCAGGCGCACAGAGTGGTGAACGGTGAATCATGAAGCTTCAGGCCGGCGAGTCGTGAGCTCAGGCGCACAGAGTGGTGACTGGTGAATCATGAAGCTTCAGGCCGGCGAGTCGTGAGCTCAGGCGCACAGAGTGGTGACTGGTGAATCATGAAGCTTCAGGCCGGCGAGTCGTGAGCACAGGCGCAGAGTGGTGACTGGTGAATCATGAAGCTTCAGGCCGGCGAGTCGTGAGCTCAGGCGCACAGAGTGGTGAACGGTGAATCATGAAGCTTCAGGCCGGCGAGTCGTGAGCTCAGGCGCACAGAGTGGTGACTGGTGAATCATGAAGCTTCAGGCCGGCGAGTCGTGAGCTCAGGCGCACAGAGTGGTGACTGGTGAATCATGAAGCTTCAGGCCGGCGAGTCGTGAGCACAGGCGCAGAGTGGTGACTGGTGAATCATGAAGCTTCAGGCCGGCGAGTCGTGAGCTCAGGCGCACAGAGTGGTGAACGGTGAATCATGAAGCTTCAGGCCGGCGAGTCGTGAACTCAGGCGCACAGAGTGGTGACTGGTAAATCATGAAGCTTCAGGCCGGTGAGTCGTGAGCTCAGGCGCACAGAGTGGTGAACGGTGAATCATGAAGCTTCAGGCCGGCGAGTCGTGAGCACAGGCGCAGAGTGGTGACTGGTGAATCATGAAGCTTCAGGCCGGCGAGTCGTGAGCTCAGGCGCACAGAGTGGTGAACGGTGAATCATGAAGCTTCAGGCCGGTGAGTCGTGAGCTCAGGCGCAGAGTGGTGACTGGTGAATCATGAAGCTTCAGGCCGGCGAGTCGTGAGCACAGGCGCAGAGTGGTGACTGGTGAATCATGAAGCTTCAGGCCGGCGAGTCGTGAGCTCAGGCGCACAGAGTGGTGAACGGTGAATCATGAAGCTTCAGGCCGGCGAGTCGTGAACTCAGGCGCACAGAGTGGTGACTGGTAAATCATGAAGCTTCAGGCCGGTGAGTCGTGAGCTCAGGCGCACAGAGTGGTGAACGGTGAATCATGAAGCTTCAAGCCGGCGAGTCGTGAGCTCAGGCGCAGAGTGGTGACTGGTGAATCATGAAGCTTCAGGCCGGCGAGTCGTGAGCTCAGGCGCACAGTGGTGAACGGTGAATCATGAAGCTTCAGGCCGGCGAGTCGTGAGCTTAGGCGCACAGAGTGGTGAAGGGTGAATCATGAAGCTTCAAGCCGGCGAGTCGTGAGCTCAGGCGCAGAGTGGTGACTGGTGAATCATGAAGCTTCAGGCCGGCGAGTCGTGAGCTCAGGCGCACAGTGGTGAACGGTGAATCATGAAGCTTCAGGCCGGCGAGTCGTGAACTCAGGCGCACAGAGTGGTGACTGGTAAATCATGAAGCTTCAGGCCGGTGAGTCGTGAGCTCAGGCGCACAGAGTGGTGAACGGTGAATCATGAAGCTTCAGGCCGGCGAGTCGTGAGCTCAGGCGCACAGAGTGGTGACTGGTGAATCTTGAAGCTTCAGGCCGGTGAGTCGTGAGCTTAGGCGCACAGAGTGGTGAAGGGTGAATCATGAAGCTTCAAGCCGGCGAGTCGTGAGCTCAGGCGCACAGAGTGGTGAAGGGTGAATCATGAAGCTTCAGGCCGGCGAGTCGTGAGCTCAGGCGCACAGAGTGGTGACTGGTGAATCTTGAAGCTTTAGGCCGGTGAGTCGTGAGCTTAGGCGCACAGAGTGGTGACTGGTGAATCATGAAGCTTCAGGCCGGTGAGTCGTGAGCTCAGGCGCACAGTGGTGACTGGTGAATCTTGAAGCTTCAGGCCGGCGAGTCGTGAGCTCAGGCGCACAGAGTGGTGACTGGTGAATCATAAAGCTTCAGGCCGGCGAGTTGTGAGCTCAGGCGAACAGAGTGGTGACTGGTAAATCTTGAAGCTTCAGGCCGGCGAGTCGTGAGCTCAGGCGCACAGAGTGGTGACTGGTGAATCATGAAGCTTCAGGCCGGCGAGTCGTGAGCTCAGGCGCACAGAGTGGTGAACGGTGAATCATGAAGCTTCAGGCCGGCGAGTCGTGAGCTTAGGCGCACAGAGTGGTGACTGGTGAATCTTGAAGCCTTAGGGCGGTGAGTCGTGAGCTTAGGCGCACAGAGTGGTGAATGGTGAATCATGAAGCCTTAGGGCGGCGAGTCGTGAGCTTAGGCGCACAGAGTGGTGACTGGTGAATCTTGAAGCCTTAGGGCGGCGAGTCGTGAGCTTAGGCGCACAGAGTGGTGACTGGTGAATCTTGAAGCCTTAGGGCGGTGAGTCGTGAGCTCAGGCGCACAGAGTGGTGATTGGTGAATCATGAAGCTTCAGGCTGGTGAGTCGTGAGCTCAGGCGCACAGAGTGGTGACTGGTGAATCATGAAGCTTCAGGCCGGCGAGTCGTGAGCTCAGGCGCACACAGGTCTTCCAAGGCCTCACCAAGTTGTAACAGGGTTCATGCAGGTTAATACTGAAGGCTCTGTACACCACCACCAATCACAGAGGTATAACCAGTTCGACAAGTAAACAGCCGCCAGACGTGCTGGGCTGGGCGTGTGGAGGCGAGGGGCTCTATTCCTGGCCACCCCCCCCCCTCCCCTCCCCCGAACGGGGCGCTGTAACAGTCCAAGTGTCTCAGAATGGAAGGCCCGGTATGGAACCGTATTGAATGGCCAGATCGCGCATGCGCCCGGGTAAATTGAGCAAGTTTCGCCACTTGTCCTTGGCGTTCATGTTGGTGCGCGCGTTGAACTCGTATTTGGATATGATCTTGGCCCAGCGGGGTCCCTCGGCGCGGACCCCGATGTAGAGTTGCTCTTCCTCCTCCGCCGACCACGGCCGCCTGCGCCCCGTCTCTGGAGCCCGTAGCCCTGGAGACCGCGTCTCTGGAGACCGGGGCTCGCTCAGGCGGTTCTGCAGCGACCGCGGCCGCTGGCCCCCGAGTCGTGACGTCACTGCGGGAAACGGAAAGACGGGCATTAATGATGTACGTCATGGTAACGTACTACGTCATGGTAACATACTACGTCACGGCAATGTACGTCATGATAACGTATTTACACTGTCTTTCAGTGGGTGTAAGGGTAACATGACTTACAGCTGTCGTTCAGTGGGTGTACGGGTAACAAGACTTACAGCTGTCGTTCAGTGGGTGTAAAGGTAACAAGACTTACAGCTGTCGTTCAGTGGGTGTACGGGTAACAAGACTTACAGCTGTCGTTCAGTGGGTGTAAAGGTAACAAGACTTACAGCTGTCGTTCAGTGGGTGTACGGGTAACAAGACTTACAGCTGTCGTTCAGTGGGGGTACGGGTAACAAGACTTACAGCTGTATTTCAGTGGGTGTACGGATCCAAGGCTTACAGCTGTCGTTCAGTGGGTGTACGGGTAACAAGACTTACAGCTGTCTTTCAGTGGGTGTACGGGTAACAGGACTTACAGCTGTCGTTCAGTGGGTATAAAGGTAACAAGACTTACAGCTCTCATCCAGTATACCGGAGTCAGCTTTCCGCTTTGCTGCATTTTCCTTGTCAGCACGATTCCTTGAAACAGAACAAGATAGAAACACATATACAAGATATATAACACAGTGAAGAGCATAATATAAACGACATAGCCTACCCGAGCAGAGGAGACATACTGTCATAACGTACCCAACAGCGGCCACACTGTGTCATAGCGTACCCAACAGCGGCCACATTGTGTCATAGCGTACCCAACAGCGGCCACACTGCCATAGCGTACCCAACAGCAGCCACATTGTCATAGCGTACCCAACAGCAGCCACAGTCATAACGTACCCAACAGAGGCCACACTGTGTCATAGCGTACCCAACAGCGGCCACACTGTGTCATAGCGTACCCAACAACGGCCACATAATATTGCATCATTTTGAAACTCTACATACCGGTAGTACATTAGTATAGTAACATAGCAATTTGGACATGCTACCGGTATTTTAAAGAACTTACAAAGGTTTCTTTGATGTCGACGGTCGCGACGTAGCCGCCGTGACATCATCCGTGACGTCATCAATGACACCATTAGCTGTTTTCGGACACGGAGTCTTCGGTCGAGACTTCCGTTTCCTGTTGGCGGGGTCCCGGTGGCCTGGCAACAAGAGATTCACAACACAATACAGTGACGTCACCACCAACCTTGGAGCGGAAGTATCGGTAATAATGGGGTAACAGTATTGGTTACAATAACACGACATACTAGTGACGTCATCAACAATGGGGTAACAGTATCGGTTACAATAACACGACATAATAGTGACGTCATCATCCATGGGGTAACAGTACCGGTTCCAACAACACGACATAATAGTGACGTCATCAACCATGGGGTAGAAGTATCGGTAAAAATAACAAGTCATAATAGTGAACTTAGGAGTGGAAGGATCGGTATTCAAGTTGGCCCTCACGCTTAAGGTACTGACCGGCGTCCTGGCCCGTAATTTGCCGCAAGATAGCTGGAACTTCGGAAATATCCATCTGCAAGGAGAGCGCAAGGTAAACGGTAAAATTTAATATCAAAGATTATCGTTTATTACGACGTCGAGTAATCGTTGACGCATCATCTACATTACGTTAAGGTCGTTATGTATGATAACTGTCAAAGAAACGTTCAAATAATTATTGCCAAAACGTTGTACATATCACAGGCACGTATTTATTGTGTATGTGATAATGCAATTTACATACTAACTGTAATGTACAAGTCAAATGAAATGTACATGTCAAATGAAACGTACATGTCAAATTAAATGCACATGTCAAATGAAATCTACATAATAACTGAAACGAACATGTCAAATGAAAAGTATATGCTAACTGAAACGTACAGGTCAAAAGAAATGTACAAGTCAAATGAAATCTATATACGAACTGAAACGATGTCAAATGAAATGTATATGCTAACCGAAA
The DNA here is from genome assembly GCA_964019135.1 of Arenicola marina. Taxonomy (NCBI): domain Eukaryota; kingdom Metazoa; phylum Annelida; class Polychaeta; family Arenicolidae; genus Arenicola; species Arenicola marina. Next base: position 36,452,032 of record OZ025262.1, on the reverse strand, counting down.
CGTACAGGTCAAATGAAATGTATATGCTGACCGAAACGTACAGGTCAATTGAAATGTATATGCTAACCGAAACGTACAGGTCAAAATGAAATGTACATGCCAAATGAAATCTATATACGAACTGAAACGATGTCAAATGAAATGTATATGCTAACCGAAATGTACATGCCAAATGAAATGCACATACCAAATGAAATGTACATGACAGTTGTAACGTTACATATCAAATGAAATGAACATGCCGAATGAAATCTACATTGCAATTAAAACTTTGGTAAATGAATTGTACATTGCAAGTGAAACTTTGCTAAATGAATTGTACACTGCAGGAGAAATTTGCTAAATGAATGGTACATTGCAATTAAAACTTTGCTAAATGAATTGTACATTGCAAGAGAAACTTTGCTAAATGAATTTTACATTGCAAGAGAAACTTTGCTAAATGAATTGTACATTGCAAGTGAAACTTTGCTAAATGAATTGTACATTGCAATTAAAACTTTGCTAAATGAATTGTACATTGCAATTAAAACTTTGCTAAATGAATTGTACATTGCAAGAGAATCTTTGCTAAATGAATTGTACATTGCAATTAAAACTTTGCTAAATGAATTGTACATTGCAAGAGAAACTTTGCTAAATGAATTGTACATTGCAAGAGAAACTTTGCTAAATGAATTGTACATTGCAAGAGAAACTTTGCTAAATGAATTGTACATTGCAAGAGAAACTTTTCCAAATGAATTGTACATTGCAAGAGAAACTTTGCTAAATGAATTGTACATTGCAAGTGAAACTTCGCTAAATGAATTGTACATTGCAAGAGAAACTTTGCTAAATGAATTGTACATTGCAAGAGAAACTTTGCTAAATGAATTGTACATTGCAAGAGAAACTTTCGTAAATGAATTGTACATTGCAAGAGAAACTTTGCTAAATGAATTGTACATTGCAATTAAAACTTTGCTAAATGAATTGTACATTGCAATTAAAACTTTGCTAAATGAATTGTACATTGCAAGAGAAACTTTGCTAAATGAATTGTACATTGCAAGAGAAACTTTGCTAAATGAATTGTACATTGCAAGAGAAACTTTGCTAAATGAATTGTACATTGCAAGAGAAACTTTGCTAAATGAATTGTACATTGCAAGAGAAACTTTGCTAAATGAATTGTACATTGCAAGTGAAACTTTGCTAAATGAATTGTACATTGCAGGAGAAACTTTGCTAAATGAATTGTACATTGCAAGAGAAACTTTGCTAAATGAATTGTACATTGCAAGAGAAACTTTGCTAAATGAATTGTACATTGCAAGAGAAACTTTGCTAAATGAATTGTACATGCCACTTAGAATGTAACGTTACATGCCACAATTTTGCCCATTATCACGCCAAATGAAATAGTACATTGGCATGCCAAATGAAATTGTACACTGGCATGCCAAATGAAATTGTACACTGGCATGCCAAATGAAACTGTACACTGGCATGCCAAATGAAATTGTACACTGGCATGCCAAATGAAATTGTACATTAGCATGTCAAATGAAATTGTACATTAGCATGCCAAATGAAATTGTACACTGGCATGCTAAATGAAATTGTACACTGGCATGCCAAATGAAATTGTACATTAGCATGTCAAATGAAATTGTACATTAGCATGCCAAATGAAATTGTACACTGGCATGCCAAATGAAATTGTACATTAGCATGCCAAATGAAATTGTACATTAGCATGCCAAATGAAATTGTACACTGGCATGCCAAATGAAATTGTACATTAGCATGCCAAATAAAATTGTACATTAGCATGTCAAATGAAATTGTACATTAGCATGCCAAATGAAATTGTACACTGGCATGCCAAATGAAATTGTACACTGGCATGCCAAATGAAATTGTACACTGGCATGCCAAATGAAATTGTACATTAGCATGTCAAATAAAATTGTACATTAGCATGCCAAATGAAATTGTACACTGGCATGCCAAATGAAATTGTACATTAGCATGCCAAATGAAATTGTACATTAGCATGTCAAATGAAATTGTACATTAGCATGCCAAATGAAATTGTACACTGGCATGCCAAATGAAATTGTACACTGGCATGCCAAATGAAATTGTACACTGGCATGCAAAATGACATTGTACATTAGCATGTCAAAAGAAATTGTACATTAGCATGCCAAATGAAATTGTACACTGGCATGCCAAATGAAATTGTACACTGGCATGTCAAAAGAAATTGTACATTAGCATGTCAAATGAAATTGTACATTAGCATGCCAAATGAAATTGTACACTGGCATGCCAAATGAAATTGTACATTAGCATGTCAAATGAAATTGTACAATGGCATGCCAAATGAAATTGTACATTAGCATGCCAAATGAAATTGTACACTGGCATGCCAAACGAAATTGTATATTAGCATGCCAAATGAAATTGTACAATAGCATGCCAAATGACATTGTACATTAACATGTCAAATGAAATTGTACATTAGTATGCTAGCATGCCAAATATGTACATTAGCATGCCAAATGAAATGGTACACTGGCATGCCAAATGAAATTGTACACTGGCATGCCAAATGAAATTGTACATTAACATGTCAAATGAAATTGTACATTAGCATGCCCAATGAAATTGTACACTGGCATGCCAAATGAAATTGTACATTAGCATGCCAAATGAAATTGTACACTGGCATGCCAAATGAAATTGTACACTGGCATGCCAAATGAAATTGTACATTAGCATGCCAAATGAAATTGTACACTGGCATGCCAAATGAAATTGTACACTGGCATGCCAAATGAAATTGTACACTGGCATGCCAAACGAAATTGTATATTAGCATGCCAAATGAAATTGTACAATAGCATGCCAAATGACATTGTACATTAACATGTCAAATGAAATTGTACATTAGTATGCTAGCATGCCAAATATGTACATTAGCATGCCAAATGAAATGGTACACTGGCATGCCAAATGAAATTGTACACTGGCATGCCAAATGAAATTGTACATTAACATGTCAAATGAAATTGTACATTAGCATGCTAGCATGCCAAATAAAATGGTGCATTAGCATGCCAAATGAAATAGTACATTAGCAGACCAAATGAATTGTACACTGGCATGCCAAATGAAATTGTACATAAGCATGCCCAATGAAATTGTACACTCGCATACCAAATGAAATTGTACATGAGCATGTCAAATAATATTGTACATTAGCATGCCCAATGAAACGTACACATGAAATGTACATGCTACATGAACTATACATGCCATGAGGACACGAGGGTGGCCCCTCCCTTCCCTGGGGCGCCCCACACCATGCCACGAGGACACGAGGGTGGCCCCTCCCTTCCCTGGGGCGCCCCACACCATGCCACGAGGACACGAGGGTGGCCCCTCCCTTCCCTGGGGCGCCCCACACCATGCCACGAGGACACGAGGGTGGCCCCTCCCTTCCCTGGGGCGCCCCACACCATGCCACGAGGACACGAGGGTGGCCCCTCCCTTCCCTGGGGCGCCCCACACCATGCCATGAGGACACGAGGGTGGCCCCTCCCTTCCCTGGGGCGCCCCACACCATGCCACGAGGACACGAGGGTGGCCCCTCCCTTCCCTGGGGCGCCCCACACCATGCCACGAGGACACGAGGGTGGCCCCTCCCTTCCCTGGGGCGCCCCACACCATGCCACGAAGACACGAGGGTGGCCCCTCCCTTCCCTGGGGCGCCCCACACCATGCCACGAGGACACGAGGGTGGCCCCTCCCTTCCCTGGGGCGCCCCACACCATGCCACGAGGACACGAGGGTGGCCCCTCCCTTCCCTGGGGCGCCCCACACCATGCCACGAGGACACGAGGGTGGCCCCTCCCTTCCCTGGGGCGCCCCACACCATGCCACGAGGACACGAGGGTGGCCCCTCCCTTCCCTGGGGCGCCCCACACCATGCCATGAGGACACGAGGGTGGCCCCTCCCTTCCCTGGGGCGCCCCACACCATGCCACGAGGACACGAGGGTGGCCCCTCCCTTCCCTGGGGCGCCCCACACCATGCCACGAGGACACGAGGGTGGCCCCTCCCTTCCCTGGGGCGCCCCACACCATGCCACGAGGACACGAGGGTGGCCCCTCCCTTCCCTGGGGCGCCCCACACCATGCCACGAGGACACGAGGGTGGCCCCTCCCTTCCCTGGGGCGCCCCACACCATGCCACGAGGACACGAGGGTGGCCCCTTCCTTCCCTGGGGCGCCCCACACCATGCCACGAGGACACGAGGGTGGCCCCTCCCTTCCCTGGGGCGCCCCACACCATGCCACGAGGACACGAGGGTGGCCCCTCCCTTCCCTGGGGCGCCCCACACCATGCCACGAGGACACGAGGGCGGTCCCTCCCTTCCCTGGGGCGCCCCACACCATGCCACGAGGACACGAGGGTGGCCCCTCCCTTCCCTGGGGCGCCCCACACCATGCCACGAGGACACGAGGGTGGCCCCTCCCTTCCCTGGGGCGCCCCACACCATGCCACGAGGACACGAGGGTGGCCCCTCCCTTCCCTGGGGCGCCCCACACCATGCCACGAGGACACGAGGGTGGCCCCTCCCTTCCCTGGGGCGCCCCACACCATGCCACGAGGACACGAGGGCGGTCCCTCCCTTCCCTGGGGCGCCCCACACCATGCCACGAGGACACGAGGGTGGCCCCTCCCTTCCCTGGGGCGCCCCACACCATGCCACGAGGACACGAGGGTGGCCCCTCCCTTCCCTGGGGCGCCCCACACCATGCCACGAGGACACGAGGGTGGCTCCTCCCTTCCCTGGGGCGCCCCAAACCATGCCACGAGGACACGAGGGCGGCCCCTCCCTTCCCTGGGGCGCCCCACACACCCTCAGTGGCTGATGAAGGTTAGTTGCACATTCAGAACGCTTGAACCACTTTTGGTCATATCGCGTCAATGGGAGAAGGAAGGGAGAGTGGAGCCATGTCCCCGGGGGTAACTTCCTACTCTTTGCTAAGAATGACATGGGATCTTTATCCTGCAACCACACAGACATGACCACAGCGGGGCTCGAACCATCGATCCACGTGCCGTTAGGCTCTCAGGTGACCAGAGCACTCAATGCGAGCGCCCTAGCCCACTGAGCTACCGAGGCGGCCCCTCCGTGACTGGTGACGTACAAACCTTGGCCGATGCCAGTGAGTTGACTTTGATGTCGAGCTCCTCCTGGTTACAGACGAGGTCCTCGTTGAGCGGGTGATCCTCGAAGTTGTCGAGGTCCATGCGCGCCAGGAGGGCGGGGCGACCCTTCTTCCCCAATACTCTGGGGACGACAATAAGTGCTTTAAACGAGGCGCTCGAGTCGCTGGATGTAAAACGTAAATCCACGTCACACAGGTGACAACAGAAATATATTTTCAGAGCCAAAACACTATATATAACGCTATTTAAATACATATATATATAGGTGTTTCCATGAAAGGGAAACCTAAGATGTAAATTTGTCCCAATTAACGTGAAAGTTGTCCCCAAGAATGTGATGAATTGAGTCGGTTTGAGGCCACGGTTGTGCGCCAGAACGATGAATGAATGAGACGTGCTTAGGTGTCCAGATTAGGTGCCCAGATTAGGTGCTTAGGTGCCCAGATTAGGTGTCCAGATTAGGTGCTTAGGTGCCCAGATTAGGTGTCCAGATTAGGTGCTTAGGTGCCCAGATTAGGTGCTTAGGTGTCCAGATTAGGTGCTTAGGTGTCCAGATTAGGTGCTTAGGTGCCCAGATTAGGTGCTTAGGTGTCCAGATTAGGTGCTTAGGTGTCCAGATTAGGTGCTTAGGTGTCCAGATTAGGTGCCTAGGTGCCCAGATTAGGTGCTTAGGTGCCCAGATTAGGTGCTTAGGTGCCCAGATTAGGTGCTTAGGTGCCCAGATTAGGTGTCCAGATTAGGTGCTTAGGTGCCCAGATTAGGTGCCCAGATTAGGTGCCCAGATTAGGTGCACCAGATTAGGTGCCCGGGCCCGGATTCCAACCTACGACCTCCTGATCCGCGGTGATCCACTACACCGAGAAGACCCACTGCCCATGGATGTGAAACCAAGAGGTCAACGCCCTATGTCATGATGCCGTCACTAGTCTCGGGGGACCGGGGGAGGATGCCTCCACACGCTTACATGTCACGCTTCGGTCGGAGGCTGGTGTCGGTTGAGTTTCCAGAGTCTATTTCTGCGTCCTGCAGGACTTTGGCGGCCATCTAAGGATGCAAACAGTCACAAGACACTGTTAGTTTATGTTACACACGAATTTAGACTGAAAGAAGGATAAGGACTAAGAATTAGTGTTAAAAGAAAGAGTAATGATCAGTTGAACAAAACAAAACCCATTAAACCAACAATTTAATGGGGTTCTAGCCATGACCGGCTTACCGTGTATAAAGTAGGTGCGGGTAGCTTTTCGAAGACTAGCTGCAGAGACTCCACCATCAGCTGACGGAGCTCCTCAAAAGGCGACTCCAAGAGAATGCAATGAGTGCAGTCCTCAGCCTTCAACACCGTCTGTATGGCTTTGCTACACTTCTGGAGAAACACAACAAGACTTCATCAGGTTAGACCAGTCAACGTATAGTTTTTGACGTCATATAATAGTCACATGATGCAAGCTGATAATAGTTAATAGACAATAGTTGTCTGGCTTTATAACCAGGGTAACAGAACAGTCGATAACTGTACTTATTAGATTAAATGATAAATCAAGCCCTTAACAATTTGTTTTCACTAATCTGCTTTGGTGATGTGCCCGAGACAGCATGGCGCTACTGAGTGGATATAGCGGCGTTCTAAGCCAATGTATGCCCAGCTATCAGCGCATGGACAGATTTACTCGCACGTCTCGAAATGAAAAAGATGCAAAACCAATGACGCTGTCAATAACAGACTTGCACTTCGGATTAGACGTCTATTTGTGAGTTTACTGCTCCAATGTTGAACATCATGCACGATTAGGGCACATGCTGCAAACGGTAGAACCATTCCCCAAGGTCCATAACCACCTTGTAGACCAAACATCCTCATGCTTCATTTGTATCATGGGTTATATGAATGCATATGACGAACAGAATTGAACGATTTGGTGTTTTCGGCCATCTCTGTGCACACATGGGCTAAGTTGGGAAGCTGTTGAACTTTCTGGGACAACAAGACGAATGCAATACGTCATAATGTATGTTTGGAATTACTGTGTACATCTGTAGTTGTGTAAGCAACTTGAATTGGTTGATACTATCATGGGCACAAGACAGTGATGTTTGTTCACGTTTTTTACAAAGGAGAGACATTTTATCAAGATGAAATAGAAATTACGGTTTTAGGTCGTTATTGCACTTATACAAGTATGGTGTGCAACAATAAAAAAGGGGTGTTGTTAAAGATATGAATGAAACTTATAATGAAACCATAATGAGCTCTCTGAATATAGTAAAAGTACAGTCTAAATATTAAGACCTAAGTCTCAAATCATAATGTATAACAATCGTAGTGCATAACAATGATAGTGTATAACAGTGATCGTGTATAACAGTGGTAGTGTATAACAATGATCGTGTATAACAATGATAATGTAGAACAATGATAGTGTATAACAGTGATCGTGTATAACAATGATAGTGTATAACAGTGATCGTGTATAACAATGCTAATGTGTAACAGTGATCGTGTATAACAATGATAGCGTATAACAATGATCGTGTATAACAATCATATTGTCTCGAGTTGGAAGAGAGTGGGGAGCAACTCAACGAACATTTGTGAAACGGTGCGCGGCATGAAATTTAAATATTAAGACCAAATTCTCAAATGATAGTGCCCCGATCTGAAGGAGTATGTGTGTGTGGGAGGGGGGAGGGGGTCGAAGTGGTGTGCAGCATGAGGTACTTAGGCATGTAGTTGTCATCGTTCCTCGACCTGCAGTGCTAAGGACATTCCGCGCTGACAGGAAGACAAGGAATCTTGGTAGCCTCACTAACAAGGGACAAGTTGGACAGTTAAAATTAACATCAGTGTGGAACTAAACTATCAAGGTATAAAGATCAAATCAACAATTAATAACTGTCTATAGAGATAGCATCTTTTTTCATGTATTGTAGGCAATATGTGTATGTAAATGAACCCATAGACCCATTGCTGAGGTTTCATTTAGTATAAGTCTGTATGTGTTCTTCAATGTCAGAAGTTTATTGCATGTTTTGCAAAGACATGGTACAAGACATTGTAGGAGACAAATCGAAAGCTCACATGTTTCTGCCATGAATGTTTATAGCTGAAAATTAACTTTTGCTGATAGGTATATATCTTAGTATGGAACCATACGGGTCTGTGTTTCTCTCCGATATCATTTTCCTCTCTCTAACATCAGCGAGGAAGTTAATATATTGACTCACCAGATGACTCCCCCTTGGTAGTCGGCCATTGTAACTCAGGAATGTAAGTGGGTAAATGCAGGATAACTACGAGTATATGAGGTCTGGCACCAACTGTCAATCAACCTGTATAGGTAGTCAAAATGTCCAAAATATGTATGAAGGTTGTTGGGGTGACCTAAGGTGTAACTATGGTAGGAATGTATTGGCTGGCCGGTGATAGGTCTGATATGATGGAATGCATGTGCGTGTGGGACCTGTACCTTCCAACACTTGGATTTCCAATCATCGTGTAACTTGTAAACTAACTTGTATCATGTTATGATGGATAACACATATATGTTATGTACGTTATTACATTAAATCTACTGTGGCCGTCCAGAAAGCGTGTTCATTAGACACCCCATACGCTACCTTGTTGATACTATATTGCTTCTTCAGTCGTTCATAGACAACCTTGGCCAAAGGGAAATCATCCATGCGACAGCAAACAAAAACTGCCTGAAATTTTTTTTAAATGGAACAAAATTAGTACAAGACAGTTTCATTGTAAAACCTTTCTATATAAGTTCAAAGTCTCTTGCGTGACATATATTGTAGTATCAATTGTACAATAAATAAAATTACTTAATATCAACATCTAAGAATTTCAAGAAATCCATGCTCACAGCACAAAAGCTGGCTTTAACTAAAACAGGACTAGTTTATGCCACACCTGCTGCATAATGTTCTGATGAATGAACTTGTTCTGGTGGGCGGCCTCAAAGCTTTTGAACTGTGAATCTTCCATGACAGTTTCCAAACTTTGTAGCGCCAATTCCAAAGGTGTACATTCTGCGTCTTCTTCATATTCATAGTGTGGAGTTTCCCCATCAGAGAGTTGACATAAAAGTGCTATCAGGTGACACTGCACATCAGTAGTCTCTCCCATCCGTCTTATTATGCCTAAAAGGAAAGGAAAGACAAGTAGCAAAAAACTTAACCATACCTTCTCCTACATAAAGGGCCAATTTATCAGAATGACATGGAATGATACAAATACGATTACTTAGGGATTTCATTATCACAATTACTGGTACAGAAAATATGGAAGTAATCACAAATGATTATATTGGACTTTAATATAACATATCCATTATGTTACATGCAATTTAATTATTAAACCTATATAAACACATGCTGGCCGTTGCAGGTGTTAATCCAGTGCAGCTGGAAGGAAGCCATTCAGTGCTTCCATGTGGAAGTAAATTTCACACTGTCAGTGTGACTTATACACCAGTGCAACCTTTAATTACTCTGGCCCCAATGTAGAACCACTGTTTGCGTCGCGCCAGCCCGGTTTCAACTTTATTTATGGCCCACAGTCTAAGACAGCAACTGTATCAAGTTACATCTTCGACTGCCGTTTCCCGAACCATGTCCCGCCACTCTATCAGTCAAGTCCAAATTGGACACCCTGCCAATGATGACCTTGGACCCCTCACTTCACTCCCTTCTTACAAATGCAACATGGCTTAACTGACCATGTGACGTGTCAACCATCAATATAAACAATGCTTAATTGACTCTCCCACTCTGTTGGTCGACTGGAAGCCGGTGGGGGGGGGGGTTAAGCCAGTGCCACTGAAACTGCACTCAGAAGACCCATCAAAACTATCAAGTCCGGCTTCCGCAAGGCTGAACTGTGGAAGTACATGCATATCGCTGCCTGCCACAACAAACTTCCAGGGATTTGGCTCAGACATAATGTCATTTCAACCGCACCGTCATGCACACAGTTCTTCGACGCAAAGGTAAATCTCACACTTGGGGATCAGCGATCATCTGATGTTGTTATTTCAATATAACTGCACTACTGCCCAACTACCACCAACTGCTGATCGTTTTAAAATATGACAAGGAAAACTATGACAAAATGAGGAGTATGTTAAGCAAGAATTGGGAGGAAGAAATGAGAGGGAAAAATAAATAAGAGGCCTGGGATATACTGGAAAATGCCTTGCAGGGAGAAAGTTTAAGCCAATTTGGATGGATGCCAACACGAGCGCTTAACTTCTTCGTTGATTATCAGTCACCACGCGGTCATCTGCACTAAGCCCCACCTCTCATGGTCTATATAACTTATAATGTTATAAGACTTATATAGACTATGAGAGGTGGGGCTTAGTGCAGATGACCGCGTGGTGACTGATAATCAACGAAGAAGTTAAGCGCTCGTGGATGCCAAAACCCTGGCCGAAGTGAAACAGAAACACCATGCATGGAAGAAATATCTGAAGACAAAAGACAAGCCAGACTACCAGAGTACACAAAAGCGAGAAACCAAGCTAGATGGGCTACCCGCCAAGCAGTCAAAGCACTTGAAAAATATAAAAGGTAAGGTAAAAGGAGGTAAAAGCAACCCAAAGTCCTTCTGGAAATATGCTCAGTCAAAAACAAAAACGAAAACTGGAATAGCGGACCTACTGAATGATGATGGTATCCTTTCACAAACTGACGGTGAAAAAGCTAACATCCTAATTATTACGAGTTGTTGGTCATGTTAACTAGTCCAATTAGCATTAAATCTGAAGGCGGCCAAAATGCCGTAGTCTGACCCGAACCGCCCTGCTGCCCATGCAATCGACAATCGTTGCCATAGCGACACTGCATAGAACAATGAAACATGACGTCATGCACAAAAGAATTGTAGTTATAGCTTCAAATGGCCGGCCTAAATGCCTAGTTGCCTAGTTGTACGTGCCATGTTTCTTGGCAACGATAAATATGGTATAAAAAGGCGACTGGCCAACTATATGTGGAAAGGCTTGCGATCTGCGGACAGTCAGTCCCAAAATGCTTCACGTTGGTCGTTGCATGCGGAAATTAAACCAAAGAAGCAGAGACAACCCAACCAATTAGGCAATTTTATTGGCCCTTTATCAAGCTGTAGCAGCCCTTCATTTGCATTATCGGGCCTCGGCCTTGCGGACTCGGGCCGATAATGAATATTGGCGGGCTGCTACAGCTTGATGTCGGGCCAATAAAATTGCCTAACGCCCCGCTAACTCGCACTATTGTTATAATGTCTTTTTCAGCAGCATATTCACAGAAGAAGACACCAAGCACATACCAAAACTCCCAACTACAGTATCCAAAAAGCCCACTAACCGTGTCACACTTCAGCCCGGAATACGTCAAGAAAAAGCTCAAATATCTCTACACGGATAAGTCCCCAGGACCAGATGGCATCCAATCCCAGGATATTAAAGGAACTAAGCAGTGTCATTCAGATTCCCCTGTGCATCATCTTGCAAAGGTCACTAGAGGAGGGAACCTTACCTATCGGCTGGAAAACAGGACAGATATCGCCCATCTTTAAAAAGGGTAGTAGGCACTCAGCGGCCAACTACAGACCTGTTTGTCTGACAGCAGTGGCATGCAAAATAATGGAATCCTTTGTCAGAGACGACATCATGCGACATATGGAAGCTAACAATCTCTTCTCAAAAGACCAACACAGCTTTATGTGTCATGTGTGACCCAACTGCTAGAGACGATCGAGGAGTGGACAAAGATTCTAGACCAGGGAGGATGCATTGATGCGATATACATGGATTTCATGAAGGCCTTTGACTCTGTTCCCCACCAACGTCTCCTATCGAATTTAAACGAATGTCGGACAAAACCCCCGGTCACAAAAACCTCTTAGGACAAAAACCCTGGTGGACCTAACCCCCGGTGCCGATATTTAGCAGTGCTTCTGCCACTAATGGAGGCTGAATAAAAACATGTATGTGTTGTATATGATTAGTGGATAACCATGGTATGAGTAGATTACCATGGTATGAGAAGTCCTTTGTGGCATTATGAGCCAAGAGTCACCAGTTACGCTACCGGCCATATTGGCAATCTAATTTGACCTCTGAAGCCGCCTGTTAGCATCAACCATGCAGGTGTTGTTGACAGCTAAGGGCTGTCAGGAGACATCCATGCTTGGATCTGAAAATTCCTCCTTAGCCGCAAACAAAGAGTGAGGATAAATGTTAACTACTCCCCATGGGCAGAGGTCACAAGTGGCATCTCGCAAGGCAGTGTCCTAGGGCCAGTCCTCTTCATACTCTACATCAATGACATGCCAAATGTGGTACAAAGCAGTATCAAACTGTTCGCGGATGACACAAAAGCATACCGACAAGTCCACTGCCAGGATGAATGCAGAGTGCTCCAGGAGGACACAGGCCGACTCCAGGATTGGTCACGGAAATGCGAGATATTGACAGTGGGAAGACACCACCCCGAGTATAATTACACCATGCATGATGACAAGGCCGATGCCTGCCAACCTCTGAAGGTGAGCGAACTCCAAAATGACCTCGGAGTGCATGTCGGCAACAAACTGTCATTTGAAACGCATTCACAAGACGGTAACCAAAGCGAACACCTTGCTTGGTATCATACGATGATCATATCAATATCTAGACCAAGAAACACTCATGTACTTGTAAAAATTATTAGTGAGACCAATCATAGAGTAGGGAGTGGCTGAGGAAATAGGATGAGGTATGACAATAAGTGTGGTTTCCTGAAGCAGAAGAGCAGTCCATAGGCAACGCATCAATGACTGAAGAGAATGTATTTATCATCATGACTTTAGTGCATCGGATGGCAGGCTACGTTCTTTCAAGCGATGTCATTCCCTATCTACTCGCACAAGCATTGGCCAGAAGCTACCCCTCGATTACGAAGAGAAGATCCTGAGTTTCCAGAGATTCATCATCAATCTGAGACGAGAACATGCCTATGAACCGAGTGACATCTACAATATGGATGAGACTCCCATGCGCTTCAATATGCCTTCCACAAGGACTCTAAATAACACTGGTGCATCCACTGTACATATAAAGACAACTAATAGTGAAAAGCGAGGGTTCACTGTGGTGCTTTATACATCAGCCGCAGGGGAGAAATTGAAACCGATGGTGATTTTCAAAGGAGTTCGCGATCCAAAAATTGCAACTACTCGCGTTACAATTCGCATGCGGAAGAAGGGCTACATCGATGAAAATCTGTGCATCGAGTGGATTCATGGCATCTTCCCTAAAGATGGATGGCGCCGGCTGGGACGCCTGCCATGTACACCTCACGGCGGCAGTTCAGGCCGAGCTGAAGAGGAGACATGTGGATATGGCCGTCATCCCTGGAGGACTGACTTCCATGCTGCAGCCGCTGGATGTATGTTTAAACAAGCCGTTTAAAAATCACATCCGGCAATCGTGGAATTTGTGGATGATGGAAGGCGATAAGGCTTACAACGCTGGAGGGAAAATAAAACCACCGACCAGAGATATGGTGGTTCAGTGGGTGGCTGAATCCTGGGCGGCCATCCCCAGGGATATGATTTCCCACAGCTTTAAGAAATGCTCTATCACCAACACACTTGACGGCAGCGAGGACGACTCTCTGTTCAGCGAACTTGTGGCAACAAGTACGCCAACTGACAGTTCTGGAAGCGGGAATGAAGATGTTCCTGGCGTGCCAGATGATCTCTTTGATTCCGATGATGAAGATTTCTGGGGGTTTGTGGAGGGAACGGACTATTGACATTTGAAATGGATGATCTCCCGACTTGTTGACGTGTACGACATTGTGATGCATTATGATGCAATATATGTTTTATTGCCACGCTCACTTGAAATCGGCAAAAGGCCCTATTATAAGCCGCACCCTGACTTCCGACTAAAACCCGGGAATTTGACCCTCCAACTTCCTAATATAAGCCACGGATTCTAATAGATCGTTTATGGTATATATGTAATACACCAGTGCATTTTTATGATTTTGAAGAAGGTCTGGCACTACTTTTTTGAGACTGTTGAATCATGACAGCTTGTGAATATAATTCACCCTCACGGACTTGTATTGGCTAATACATAACTCAAAAGTTATCTTAATCTGGGCTATGACACATGCCTCTACCCCTACAAACTACAGGTACTCATATCAGTTGACACCTAACAGATTAAAGCTTAAATCCCAGGCCAGGATTAAAGGCAGCAGACGATCTGAGCTTGAATTCAATTGTTACTTTTGTCGCGGAAAGTCGCATGCTCCAACATTTGTTTGCGAAAATAGGACTGAAATAATCTAGTCTGGACATACTTTCTTGATGTCAGAAGATAGAATAAGGTATATAGAATACGTAAACACTAATATTATACAAGTCCACATTATAATTTAAAAGCTACAGTCGATTCCTTATTAACATCTAAAGATTTTAACATTGACACTGTTGTGCCCCTAGAGAAGTGGGGGTATGGTGTGGGGTATTTGGTGGTCAGTGTTTGAAGGGGTGGAGGCATGCCCTGGTGGCGGCATGATTACAATAAACAACAGCTGGGTATTATTCACTAAGCCGAGCGGTGCACATTGTAGGTGAAGGGGGATTGAGCTGGTTGTTATTCATTAATCAGCTTAAAAAAACATTGCTGATACCAGTTTACAAACTGTAGTGGGTAAACTTGTAAAATACAGATTGACAAGTGTACCATCTAACACTCATACTTTGGGCTCAACCTTCCGACTTGTTATTATATATGCCCCAACATAAATTTATATTTATTTAGTAATGTATAAAGCAGTAAATACCCTCACGTAAGTATGTAACATTGTAATTGCAGACATATTGCTCACGGTCATTCATGATACAAAAATGCATTTATATGATGTCATACTTCTTGTATGCAAACTAAATTGCAGGCTGTTCTATTTATTGCACCCCTGCCTCATGCACTCACATCAGCCAATATGTAGTAAACGTGTTTGCAGGGGGAGATACGGCATCAGAATAAGTAGCGCTTATAAAGCTGTAGTTCCTTCACTGTGGTTATCTTATTTTCAGTTACCTCAGCCGTAAATAATATGGTGCATATGGTGGGGGGGGGGGGGGGGTGCAGGAGTGGTATTAGGCAGAGGGGATTAGGGATTAGCTGAGGCTGAAGGGCGAACTGATCAAACGGTTATTGTTTTGCTTCAGGCCAATTAGTTCAACAATTAAACGCGGTCCGCTCCCAACTTGGATATGTCGCTCACCTACGTTTAATATCCTCACTATTCTTTTCCATTAGCAGAGTTCTGACCTGACTCAGGTCGGGAGATAAGCGGGTCGCTTATCTTGATTTAAGCCTCCAAATGAATGCATTAAATATATATTCTGGTAGAATGGTATCTTAGCTTTCGTTTCAGCATAAATTGAAAACGAAATTCGACATCAGTAATGTTCTGCAATATTTTTATTATCCCTCACTGAGGGATAATAAAAATATCGGGCCTGAGGGCCTCAGCCGAAGAAGGCATACACTGGTGAGAGCGACTCGGCCGTTATGCTATTCGCCCATTCTGCATAGCATTCTCCGCCACGATCCAAAACGATTGCGGTCGACACAGGCTGCGGTCCAAGTTAAGTGGTACGTTTACAGGTTTACGCGAGTGTTCGACTGTTCTGAGCGTTCTAACTTCTGTTGACGTTGACCAAATAGGCAAATTTCAAAACAAGTCTCAAATCAAGCCACAAAATTCGATGATCTCTTGCATTCTCCTACCATTGAGAAAATCTCTCGTTCCACTTTGAGAAACGCTTCCTAATTTTCTGTACTCGTCCCATGATGTCGTCAGGGCTAGCTCCAATAACCACGAATTCACTAAATCATTCGTTGACTGAAAGTTCCCACTGCAAGCCTCCATTTTGCCGCTTTTTCCATATCACGAGAAACGCAGGTCTGAGACGTGATATGACAGACCGCCAGTTGTAGCGTTATAGCGCCTGCGACTGCACTCCTTCTCAGCAGCTTTTCATCGGTCACAGGCGCCGCCTCAATCGCGGGTGGATGATATGAGTGTAGCCGCCCTCCTACCAAGATTGATAATCCTATGGTCATAATAAAACATACACAAAATGGAAAGAAATAATACATGCCCAGTCACTATAGATAAAAGGAGAGCTCAGACATATTCAGAGCGCGTTTTGGTTTTATCCTAAACAGGTTTACGTTGCAGAATCTTAAACAGCCTGTCATCTCTCCGTCTGCGTCAGACGATAGGTTTGCAGCATTTGTTGTGATACAAGTATTCCGATTTACTCTTTATTACTCCCAAAGAAAAAAGAGAATCAGACAAAATTAATATTTAAAACTTCTGCTTTCGGCCTTTGTTCAGAGCGGCAGGCAACCCCCGGGTGGGGTGGGGGCGGGGGGCACTACATATAAGTTAGGTACATACATATGTGCCGCCCAAATGACCTTTTTTCGCCTTTTTTTTTCTCAATCCCCGAAGCAGAAATCTACAATTTCTATCAGTGTGCCCATCTGAGACTGACTTTTTTTCTTCAAAACTTCTTGACTATATATAGTCCAGTTGATATCGAAAGTGTTCAAATAAGTAACTCCAGGCACTTTTTTCATGAATGTCAGTGTTTATTTTAGATGCCTTTTTTAACCACTAATTTCTGCCAGTGTCCATTATAGATGCCGTTTTTAACCACAACAGTTTCTCTCGAATTATCATAAAATCGGGCAGTTTTCTCTCCTTCTCGAAATGCTCTCTATGACATGGGCAGCACACCCCCACCACTGTAGTAATTTTTTGCCCCCCCCCCCTACCCCGGGAGGCAAACTAGCCCTTGGTATAGTACAAGATCTGTGCTTGGCATACGCGTCAGTCTGCGTAAACGGGACGTGCGTAAACCGCTCTGTTTTGCGGCAGTTGCGCTGATGACTCAATAAGCCTATCTGTGGCCAACAGAGCTTACCAACATGGGTTATTATACTCACTGGTCTTGGTCACTGGTCACCTCCATCTCCTCCTAAGAGTTCGAATCGAATATGGAGTCCAAATATAAAGTATCACTATCTCAAACACTTCGATCATAATTGTCCATAAAAGTTACTATATAAAGTAAGGATCGTTTACCTTTTTTCCGAAGACGCTGTACGGCGGTGCGAAATCACTGTGAATATGTGGTGTCCGTGGGTGGGGGTATGGGTGTGTATGTCCTGGCCCCTCCCACGTACCCTTCCGGGTCCGGCAATCTTCACTGGATGGTCACAAACGAAACAACGGTTCTCCGGTATACTTTATTTCTAGGTTAAAATGTTCGCTACGTCAGTACAGTCTAAAAATCTACTCTCCTCTGCCCGCCTCTCGCTTCTCCCCAATTCACCCCCTCCCCCCTGGATCATCCCCGGGGAGCCCTCGTCCGGGGTGACCGTCCCGCCCGATCTCTGGTTCAGCCGAGCCAGCCAATCAGGGGGCAAGGGGCGGGGCTTAGAGACGGAGACGGGAGGACCAGCCGCCGCCACCCGGCCCGGCACATGTCACGCCCGGACACTACAAATAAACATTTATGCTAGCTTTTGTATTTTTGCCATTTTTTCTTCATATCAGCAATACTGCAGTATGCCATGTAGTCGGACAATAATCTAAATCTGATATAATGAAACAGCTAAAAAACTTTTGTTTTGTATTTGTACATATAGTGTTGTCGACAATAAAGTTAAAACATTTGTCTTTCTGCCAACCTGTTTACGTTGAATACGTGCAGAATTATATGTCAGAATTAGACAGTTATTCTCTCTGCCGCTCTCAGGTCTCGAAGTATGTATATAAAAAAAGGTCGGCACGAAAATTATCTTCCGCGTCGTTTTCTAATTTGACACGAAATATTTTATTGACAAGCCTAAAATCAGTGTATATCTATAAGCTTCAGCCAAAGACAACAGAATTTTGCTTCAAGGGAAATGCCCGACCCATATTATTTATATTTCCAGTTAAACTATAGGGAATTAACTAAACATTACACAGAATATATATATTTTTAATCATACATTAGTGAAGTTTCAAGCACTTTTGCACGACATGTCCACCCAACTTGCCATGGGCACCCGCCTGAGTGCACTGATGATGACGTCACCGGAGATGAAGCGACCAGTGGGTTTAGACGACTACTACCACCGGAAGCTATAATAATTTCTGGCGAATCGGACGAAGTGAAGTGAAGTCAGTGAAGCCGTGTTGCATTAGAAGGGAGGGTGGGAGCGGTTGGGGGCAGGGTGGGGGCATGGTGGGGGTGGAGTCATAGGTTCATCGTCAGTGTTGGCAGGGTGCCCAATTTTGACTCGTAGAGTGGCGGGCCATGGTTCAGGAAGCGGCCGCAGGTGGGTGGGGGGGGGGGGGGGGCAGTACATTACTACAGTGGTGGGGGGTGCCGCCCATGCCGTAGAGAGGATTTGGAGAGCGAGGGTAAAGTGCCCGATTTTGTGGTCACTGAGAGAGAATTGTTTGATTAAAAATGACATCTAAAATAGATACTGAGGATCATGACAAAGTGTCTGGAGGATACTTATTTAAACACTTTCGATATCAATTAGACCATATAGTCAAAAACTGCAAGCTTGAAAAAAAGTCAGTCTAAGATGGGCATATCTAGAGAAATTGTTCATTTCTGCTTCGGGATTGAGAAAAAAGGCGAAAAAAAGGGGTCATTTGGGCGGCACATATGTATATACCTAACTATATATAGTGCCCCCACCCCTCCTGGAGCGGCAGTGTGTAACTTCACACAGCTACTGTCTTAGAAACTCAGTCACTGAAGAGTGTATGGATAGCACTGCCGTACTAGAGAACGGCCTATGGGTTAGGGTGGGTGGGGTGGCGGTCTATCGGGGTGGTGGGGAGGGGTGGGGGGAGAAGTGGTGCGTGAGGCTAGCAGCCGGGTCGACTCAAAGCAATTGTTCTCAAAGTGGTCGAAAAATACTCTTGAATGTTTGGTGGTTTTAAAACTCACACGAGCAATCTTGCGTAGCCATTGCCGCAAAAGCTGCTGCTCGCCTAGTGGACAGCGGTAGCAAAATAATCTTGTTTTTGCTGTCCTTTTATGCACTTGAATATTTACAGCCAACAGTTGAACAGTACACCATTTTGTTCTAAATGCCTCGATGTTTCAAGTTTATAAGTCAAATTCGCTTGTCACTATTCATGTGAGGGTGACAACTTGTTCCAAAGACGCACCGATCGCATGTAAACAAAGTGTTGGTTCAGCGGAAGGTAGTCGTCAGTGACGTCAACGCCTTCCGCGTGATTGGCTAACTCTGGTCACGTGTTCAAAACATGTCGACACCGCTTGGTGGGCGAAAATGTGTATTTTGTACTGTTGATGTGCGATTTTCTCGGTAACGCTTTCTTCTTAAACAGAACGATTAACGGCAAATATATTTTATACCAACAGAGTTTTATTTTTATATCATATTGCAGCCCCCCGGTATTTTCTTTTAATCAGACTACTCACAGCCTCTTGCAAAGAGAATTCACATAATGTCAAGATGATTGTATTGGGGAAGCGGAGCAGACACATTTTGTTACGGCCGCCGCTCTGTTTACCTTGTCATCTGTCATGTCCGTGGGCGATTGTTTTACTGGCATTTTGGGAGGGGGATTTGGTTGTGTAAATGCCGGGCTGTAACTCGAACT
The DNA here is from genome assembly GCA_964019135.1 of Arenicola marina. Classification (NCBI taxonomy): domain Eukaryota; kingdom Metazoa; phylum Annelida; class Polychaeta; family Arenicolidae; genus Arenicola; species Arenicola marina. Next base: position 36,432,094 of record OZ025262.1, on the reverse strand, counting down.
GCATGCGCCGACTGTTCATATGATTCAGTTGTGACGCTCAAGGAGCCTGTCAACATCTGCGGATACGCAAAGTTAGGGATCACGTGATGCTTTTACGGTATCATGTGATGCACAATGTACTTTGAGCCAGTGGATGTGTATTCTTCCGTATTCTTCTATTGACACAGGCCGGTCAGGTGTGTTTTTATGGAAATCAGTTGGGTGTCAGTTGTGTAATATAGAGGGCAACTATATTGTTTGCATGATACTGTCCCAGATCTTAGTTGACAGATTTAATTTCCCGAGAAAATTTATGACTTGACGAGGCCACTAAGCTTATCTCTGACTGTAGTCTTAGGCCTAGTCTGCTAGTGTAGTGTAGTGTAGGCCTCACGTTTTTTTTGCGTTAACTACTTCCGCCACTTCCGGCCTGCGCGCCACCTAGCGACTGATGGCGTAACTATCAGAGGGGAACAAACTGGCTTTGCGCACCGACTCTCAACATACGGCTCGGCATATCCAGACCGTATGCGGCTTGTCATCAAGGGCGTAAAGGCGTAAAGTATAACGTTTCGTGACAAAGTATTAGAAATATCATGAACAAGACATTGAAGGGAGAATCTTGATGTGTCATAACTGCACAAATACTGCATTAAATAAACCCTCACGTATCAGACATACTGTCAGACCAAAATATTGAGCTATAGACTGAACTATCATTCATTTGACAACATGCTTCATGTATGCAAATTATGCTGAAGGCTGTTCCATTTATTGCACCCTCACCTCAAGTACTTGTATCAGTTTAATACATAGTAAACGTTTTCGAAGGGGGAGATATAGCACTTGCATAAGCATCGCTGATCTAGTGGGGGCATGGGGCCACCCCGCCATGTGACCGCCATATCTATGATTGATCGTACTTGTTTAATAAAATACTGTAACCGGCCATACTCTATATAATTCCCACCCCCCCCCCCACCCCTCCAGGGTATTAGCCAGAGACCCGCCTGCCCGCCGGAGGGGCAGGCAGTTTCAATTTTGGCGGGCCGATTTTGATTTTGGCGGGTATTTATAGGTGCTGTTTACCCTCCCAACAAAGGCCTTTGGACCTTGTGACCCTGTGACCAAAAATATTTAAGTCACAATTTTAATGGATTTTATTATTCAAGCTGACAGTCTTGCGATGAATTTTAATCTCCTTACTTACATTTTGTAGTAGAAGTGCTTAAAGTAGCAGTTTTCAGCCCAGTGGTTCCGTGTTTCACCATGAACACAAGGCTGAAAGGCGACGCGTTCATTTGCTAGGAGGCGAAATCCAATATGGCAGCGGAGCGTGAAAGGGGCTTATAGGAGAAGGCTATGCTGAAGGCCTGGGATGCGCCGTGACAAGCTAAATAAGAACAGGTTATACGACTCAACGGCTGCCACAGAGCGTCAACACCCGCTTCAACGCCTTGTATTTGCGAAACTAATGTCTGAATCTCCAAATCAATCATATGCCTGCCTTCTACAAACATTTGTGAAACATTTACAACTACTTTCCAAGCAAGACCTACCAATATTCAGTGTTACAAGGCAACTTTTGACACTTGCCACCCAAATTTACTCGATTAGCCAGTTTTGGGTGTGGGAATTTCATAACTTCAGCGCTAGGGGCACATGTGTCTTAGATGCCATTTTCTGTTCTTGCAGAGTTGTTGCACAATGAAGTACTGTAGCACAAGAGGCGGAGTGAGGGGATTCAGTTTTGAAGATGCTCTCCTCTCCGGCTATGCTGCTGATGGAGGACTGTTGATGCCAGAGTCCATCCCTGCACTGGATGCTAAAACACTGCAATCATGGGCAAAGTGTTCCTATGTTGAACTGGTCAAGAGTGTCATCTCACTGTTTGTATCCAGAGATGAGATATCGGAACAAGACCTCAATGGTAAGTATAAGAACAAATGAACATATCTGATCCTGTTTTATAAGGACCGACTATGAAATATGTTTTCACATTGTGAATATTTTCCAAACATGAGGCTGATAATGAAGCCTGATGTATTGATCGTGAGGCTATAGTTTAGTATCATAGCAAAATGTAAAGAAACACAATATAGTGCCGCACGGTTCCTATCGATGTTAGGTGGTACAACACACTGATAGTACAACCGCGGACAGTGGGGAATGGTTTACCGGGTGTGATCCTGGGATGTCGCTGTTACCGCAAGATTATTCAAACAGAAGACGATGTATCTACTTTATAAGAAGTTCTTTATTAATCCAAAAGATGCGTCTAGCCAGGTCTGGATCCAGAAGCCAACTGACTCCTCAGTCTCTATGAATGCAAAACCCCTGTGGCCCTGGACAGCCGGGAGACCCAGTAGCCAATGGAGGCACACAGATATAACCTCTGTGACCCCACATTTAAAGGCGCCAATGACACAGGAACCTCTGCATTTGTTTGGGGCTTTAAACTTTAGAAGAGCAAGTAACTTTGCAGGGATTTAAATGTAGCCTTGCTCTCAGGGACTATCTCAGATATACGGGTTCAAATTCATGTGATAGGGACCATCTAAGATTTTAGCTACAACAATAAAATACCAAAGTTATCTCTGTGATAATAGGCAAGATAAAAAGTAAGGTAATTTTGTACTAGCCTATAGGTAAAGGTAAAGGCAAATAGCAGAGTAAAATAACCCTAACCTGTATCCAATCTTAAATAATATTGGATAATGAATAGGATACTGGTTTGTTAGGGATATTTATCTTCCATTTGTATATTCTATGCTTTTTATTATTCATGACAGAACTGTTAGGAAAAGCCTTTTCAAGGTTTGCTACGAGTGATGTTGTCAAGCTTGCGCGACTTGGGGGCGGCTTGAACATACTGGAGCTCCACCACGGACCCACCTTGGCTTTCAAAGACCTTGCTCTCTCCTGTGTGGGGCAGTTCCTTGAGTACTTCCTCGAGAAGAGGAAAAGACATATCACCATCTTAGTTGGTGAGCTTGTCTGAATTCTTCTTGACATTAATTTACTGATGGGATCTGCATCGTTTGGAATTTATGTAATTACTTTTCTCTATGCAGATAATTATCACATTAGTCTTTTTCACCACAATTTATTTTGTTTTTCAAAGTTACCGGTATTTCAGCACAAAATATTGATCTAAATCTGTGATCAGTTTCAAGTTTTTACACATGGCAGAATGCTATTTACATGCTATATGTCTCACCAGCTCTAAAATGGCGGACATCTTTGTGATTTTCTCTGTTACAGGTACTTCCGGGGACACCGGAAGTGCTGCCATCGAGAGTGTGCGCGGCCTCAAGTGGGTCGACATGGTCGTCCTGCTCCCCAAGGGAAGGTGTTCCAGGGTCCAGGAGCTGCAGATGACCACGGTGCTGGCGGACAACGTGCACGTCTTCAGGGGTAAGTGTCTCCATGACAACCATTCACATCGGGGTGACAAGAGATTCGGGTCTTCAAGGGTGGAGTCTCCATGACAACCACTCACATCGGGGTGACAAGAGGTTCGGGTCTTCAGGGGTAACTGTTTTCCATGACAACCATTCACATTCATTTGAGTTGTAAATAAATATACCATTTGCCAATAGAAATGCCTACATTTTGGTAAAAACAAAATAATCTGCAGACCTACATTTTATTCCGCCGTACGGTTGCCAACCATAACGATGCCTCCACTTGCTGCCCTTAGACAGGTGATATGGGCGATGCTATGTACTGCAGTTGAAGGCACCTCGGATGACTTGGATCTGCCCATCAAGCGCTGCTTCACGGACAGTGACTTTGCCCAGAAGCATCACCTCTGCAGCATCAACTCCATTAACTGGGCGCGCATCATGGTCCAGGTGGCCCACTATTTCTACGCCTACTTCCAGGTACCCTGGCCTTACCTTGAGTCACTTGTTGGCTTCCACCGTGATCTAGTCTGTTTCCTGAGGTTCACCGCTGATGCGGGTATTTTCTGAGGTTCCATCAGTTGCTCATTCTGACCATTTCACGACATTTTGATGACTGGTCGTTTCTGAGCGATGACGAGGGTAAATTTCCCCGTTTTGCTGGCGGTGACCCTAGGTCACGTGTCACAGACAGCGTTCGAAACTGAACATGTGGTGCTAGTGTCGATGAGATTATAAAGACTTGAGCTTCTCAATCGGCGACGTCCTGTTTATCGTAAAATGACTATTGTCCATTCTGTGATACGTCTCGGACCTTCTAATAGTTACTTTTCATGTGGTGGCTGACCTAGTTCTGGATAGAATCGGCGTTTCTTTGAGTTTTTTTCAAATTAAAAACGCAAGGTTGTTTTTCAATAACGTTTTGTTTGTGTTGTTTTCTACACTGTGCATGACTGCCTAGTCGCAACGTATTTGTACAGTAGTGTGAATTAATCCCAATATAATGGGTTATGTAGCGTGGTGTGTTATTAGGAGGTGTGATTAATGGATCTTTCTATGTGAGGAGGCATAGATTGTTGTGATATAGTGTGAGGAGGCATAGATTGTTGTGATATAGTGTGAGGAGGCATAGATTGTTGTGATATAGTGTGAGGAGGCATAGATTGTTGTGATCTAGTGTGAGGAGGCATAGATTGTTGTGATATAGTGTGAGGAGGCATAGATTGTTGTGATATAGTGTGAGGAGGCATATATTGTTGTGATATAATGTGAGGAGGCATAGATTGGTGTGATATAGTGTGAGGAGGCATAGATTGTTGTGATATAGTGTGAGGAGGCATAGATTGTTGTGATATAGTGTGAGGAGGCATAGATTGTTGTGATATAGTGTGAGGAGGCATAGATTGTTGTGATATAGTGTGAGGAGGCATATATTGTGATATAGTGTGAGGAGGCATAGATTGTTGTGATATAGTGTGAGGAGGCATAGATTGTTGTGATATAGTGTGAGGAGGCATAGATTGTTGTGATATAGTGTGAGGAGGCATAGATTGTTGTGATACAGTGTGAGGAGGCATATATTGTTGTGATATAATGTGAGGAGGCATAGATTGTTGTGATATAGTGTGAGGAGGCATAGATTGTTGTGATATAGTGTGAGGAGGCATAGATTGTTGTGATATAATGTGAGAAGGCATAGATTGTTGTGATATAGTGTGAGGAGGCATAGATTGTTGTGATATAGTGTGAGGAGGCATAGATTGTTGTGATACAGTGTGAGGAGGCATATATTGTTGTGATATAATGTGACGGGGCATAGATTGTTGTGATATAGTGTGAGGAGGCATAGATTGTTGTGATATAGTGTGAGGAGGCATAGATTGTTGTGATATAGTGTGAGGAGGCATAGATTGTTGTGATATGGTGTGAGGAGGCATAGACTGTTGTGATATAGCGTGAGGAGGCATAGATTGTTGTGATATAGTGTGAGGCATAGAGTGTTGTGGTATAGTGTGAGGAAGCAAAAAATGGTTTTGATATAGTGTGAGGAGGCATAGATTGTTGTGATATAGTGTGAGGAGGCATAGATTGTTGTGATATAGTGTGAGGAGGCATAGATTGTTGTGATATAGTGTGAGGAGGCATAGATTGTTGTGATATAGTGTGAGGAGGCATAGATTGTTGTGATATAGTGTGAGGCATAGAGTGTTGTGGTATAGTGTGAGGAAGCAAAAAATGGTTTTGATATAGTGTGAGGAAGCATAGATTGGTGTGATATAGTGTGAGGAGGCATAGATTGTTGTGATATAGTGTGAGGAGGTATAGATTGGTGAGATATATTATGAGGAGGCATAGATTGTTGTGATATAGTGTCAGGAGGCATAGATTGTTGTGATATAGTGTAAGAAAGCATAGATCGTTGTGATATAGTATAAGGAGGCACAGATTTGTGTGATATAGTGTGAGGAGGCACATATTGTTGTGATACAGTGTCAGGAGGCATAGATTGTTGTGATATAGTGTAAGGAGGCATGGATTGTTGTGATATAGTTTAAGGAGGCATAGATTGTTGTGATATAGTTTAAGGAGGCATAGATTGTTGTGATATAGTGTGAGGAGGCATAGATTGTTGTGATATAGTGTGATGAGGCATAGATTGTTGTGATATAGTTTAAGGAGGCATATATTGTTGTGATATAGTATAAGGAGGCACAGATTTGTGTGATATAGTGTGAGGAGGCACATATTGTTGTGATATAGTTTAAGGAGGCATAGATTGTTGTGATATAGTTTAAGGAGGCATAGATTGTTGTGATATAGTGTAAGGAGGCATGGATTGTTGTGATATAGTGTAAGGAGGCATAGATTGTTGTGATATAGTGTGAGGAGGCATAGATTGTGATACAGTGTGAGGAGGCATAGATTGTTGTGATATAATGTGAGGGGGCATAGATTGTGATATAGTGTGAGGAGGCATGGATTGTTGTGATATAGTGTGAGGAGGCATAGATTGTTGTGATATAGTGTGAGGAGGCATAGATTGTTGTGATATAGTGTGAGGAGGCATAGATTGTTGTGATATAGTGTGAGGAGGCATAGATTGTTGTGATATAGTGTGAGGAGGCATAGATTGTTGTGATATAGTGTGAGGAGGCATAGATTGTTGTGATATAGTGTGAGGAGGCATAGATTGTTGTGATATAGTGTGAGGAGGCATAGATTGTTGTGATATAGTGTGAGGAGGCATATATTGTGATATAGTGTGAGGAGGCATAGATTGTGATATAGTGTGAGGAGGCATGGATTGTTGTGATATAGTGTGAGGAGGCATAGATTGTTGTGATATAGTGTGAGGAGGCATAGATTGTTGTGATATAGTGTGAGGAGGCATAGATTGTTGTGATATAGTGTGAGGAGGCATAGATTGTTGTGATATAGTGTGAGGAGGCATAGATTGTGATGAAGTGTGAGGAGGCATGGATTGTGATATAGTGTGAGGAGGCATGGATTGTTGTGATATAGTGTGAGGAGGCATAGATTGTTGTGATATAGTGTGAGGAGGCATAGATTGTTGTGATATAGTGTGAGGAGGCATAGATTGTTGTGATATAGTGTGAGGAGGCATGGATTGTTGTGATATAGTGTGAGGAGGCATAGATTGTTGTGATATAGTGTGAGGAGGCATAGATTGTTGTGATATAGTGTGAGGAGGCATAGATTGTTGTGATATAGTGTGAGGAGGCATAGATTGTTGTGATATAGTGTGAGGAGGCATAGATTGTTGTGATATAGTGTGAGGAGGCATAGATTGTTGTGATATAGTGTGAGGAGGCATAGATTGTGATATAGTGTGAGGAGGCATAGATTGTGATATAGTGTGAGGAGGCATGGATTGTTGTGATATAGTGTGAGGAGGCATAGATTGTTGTGATATAGTGTGAGGAGGCATAGATTGTTGTGATATAGTGTGAGGAGGCATAGATTGTTGTGATATAGTGTGAGGAGGCATGGATTGTTGTGATATAGTGTGAGGAGGCATAGATTGTTGTGATATTGTGTGAGGAGGCATAGATTGTTGTGATATAGTGTGAGGAGGCATGGATTGTTGTGATATAGTGTGAGGAGGCATAGATTGTTGTGATATAGTGTGAGGAGGCATAGATTGTTGTGATATAGTGTGAGGAGGCATGGATTGTTGTGATATAGTGTGAGGAGGCATAGATTGTTGTGATATAGTGTGAGGAGGCATAGATTGTTGTGATATAGTGTGAGGAGGCATAGATTGTTGTGATACAGTGTGAGGAGGCATGGATTGTTGTGATATAGTGTGAGGAGGCATAGATTGTTGTGATATAGTGTGAGGAGGCATAGATTGTTGTGATATAGTGTGAGGAGGCATAGATTGTTGTGATATAGTGTGAGGAGGCATTGGTGTTATTATTCAGGTGATTTGCCTTGTGTCCCTTACAGCTGCGCCCACAGTGTGACGGGGAGGTGGAGATCGTGGTACCTACGGGGGCCTGTGGCAATGTCACTGGTATGAAGCCGACCTAGTTCATCGTCCATGCAGGGGGCCTAGCAGGGGGTCGCCCAGTGGCCTAGCAGGGGGTCGCCCAGTGGCCTAGTCGGTAGCGCATTCGGCTATTGAATGAGAGTGGCCTCTGCTGTGCCAGCCCCAGCGGCCGGTGCGGGGTTCGAGTCTGTGCGAATGTCTCTGCTGTGCCAGCCCCAACGGCCGGTGCGGGGTTCGAGTCTGTGCGAATGTCTCTGCTGTGCCAGCCCCAGCGGCCGGTGCGGGGTTCGAGTCTGTACGAATGTTTCTTTGTGCCAGCCCCAGCGGCCGGTGCGGGGCTCGAATCTGTGCGAATGTCTCTGCTGTGCCAGCCCAAGCGGCCGGTGCGGGGTTCGAGTCTGTGCGAATGTCTCTTTGTGCCAGCCCCAGCGGCCGGTGCGGGGTTCGAGTCTGCACGAATGTCTCTACTGTGCCAGCCCCAGCGGCCGGTGCGGGGTTCGAGTCTGTGCGAATGTCTCTTTGTGCCAGCCCCAGCGGCCGGTGCGGGGATCGAGTCTATGCGAATGTCTCTGCTGTGCCAGCCCCAGCGGCCGGTGCGGGGTTCGAGTTTGTGCGAATGTCTCTGCTGTGCCAGCCCCAGCGGCCGGTGCGGGGTTCGAGTCTGTGCGAATGTCTCTGCTGTGCCAGCCCCAGCGGCCGGTGCGGGGTTCGAGTCTGTACGAATTTCTCTTTGTGCAGGATAAAGAGTCTTTCTTGTCAAATCAATCAATCCACATATTCACGCAATACCTTCAACATCTGGAACAAGTCTGGTTACCAATTTCTTCGCTTAGAAACCTAGCCGCTGTTGTTTGCACGTATTGATGAAGCTTCTTGAAATATGTAAATCTTAACGCAAAACGCATATATAGTGCCTTGGCCGGTGGATGACGCTGGACACTGTACTTGCAGGCGGAGTTATTGCCAAGGAGATGGGTCTCCCTATCCGGCTGGTGTGTGCCGTCACCAACAATGATATCGTGGCGCGGACCGTCAGCCGCGGAGACTATTCCGTGAGCGACACCGTGCTCCAGTCACTGGCGCCCTCTATGGGCATACAGGTCCGTGTGCAAGTTTGTCTGTTAGTTCCTTAGTTGATCGTAGCTCATCGAAACAATTCAAAAACACGACTGGGTAGCAAATAATTTATGTATTTAGTGCAACAACTATATTTAGTGAAATTATGCAGACCAAAAGCACCACAGATTTGCATAGTTTACCTATATTTGTTCATTTGGCATTGAAACGTTACGAAGAACAATTTGTAACCTGATTTTCCTTCTTATAAGTCGTTGCTTTCGTCCTCATTATTTTCCTTGAAGACTTTGACTTGTATATACCATGGGCCGTAGACTGTCTAGTGATCATTTTGATAACATTTTACGTCAGACGTACGCGCCATCCACAATACGTCTTATTAATAAAGCAGACGCTCCTAGTCAGTGTGTATGTTGCAAACCGCCGTTGGCAAAATATACAAGTATTTTTAAATACCTTTTAAATGGACTTTTGAAGGTGCCATACAATATTGAACGAATATTGTACCTGTTCTCTGGAGGGGACACGGCGCTGGTCAACAAACTGTTGGTGGAGTTTGAGAGCGAGGGTAAAATGCAGGTGCCTGATGATCTGTTGACAAAGGTAGGCCGCTAAATGAATTATATGTACCTATGTAAGAATTTCTGAAAAAAACCTGTGTCTGTTATGTTTTGGACTCTTGAACCTTGATTCCATGTCTAGCTTTAAGGTTTGTTTATATCATAATATCCAATTATATTTCCCAGCAAACAGTTTGAGATATAAATATATTGTTATTATTTAAAATAACTATTTTATCTGTTACCTCCAATGAAGGTCAAGGCCGTTCTGAGGAGTTTCACGGTCTCGGACGATGGAATCCGGACAGCCATGGGTCGGTGTTGGCGTGAATTTCGATACCTCCTGTGTCCCCACTCAGCGGTGGCCGTCAGCTACGGGCTCCACGTCCGAGACAGGTACGTCAACGATGGCTTGGCAAGTACTTAAGTCTGGATACCTCCTGTGTCCCCACTCAGCGGTGGCGGGGTTCCACGCCTGAGACAGGTACGTCACCTATGGCTTGGCTTGGCTTGGGAACCGAGATAATTTTTTACAGAGTTACACATCTGTAAAACGGTGATTTCTGTGTGCAACTCGCCGAATTACCAGCTGTTTACTCCTCTTATCACGTCTTTTCGTTCGCGCCAATTCTGTTGCAAGCCGTTATGATTTAATATTGTTGCCTTGCACTCCAGAAGTATAGATTTATTACGGCTCCGTTTAGTTGTAAATTGCCAGACTGCGCATCCACCCTTGCTTTTGCCTTGTTGTACGCGGACACTTTACCCCCAGGGAGGCCGAGACAGGGCACCCTCCTCAAGTCTGTGTCGCCACGGCATCAGCCGCCAAGTTTGAGGAGGCTGTAACATCAGCCGGCCTCACCCCCCAGCCGACAGCAGCGGTCGCGGCACTGGACGCAATGGCAACCCGATATGTGGACATGAAGCTGGGTGAAGACTGGGACAGCATACTTAGGGGCACCATCGAAGCCATCAGTCGTAACACTGCTGACCTCCAGTAACAATTTGCGGGGCTTTCCCGTCGTTTTGTCGTTATTTTGTTGTTGACAATGATGTTTTCAAACCGATTTTTATTATTTAAAGTGATTTTTGTGGTTACAATTTACATCCAGTTTATGAAGCCGATATACCAAGCATTCTTGCTCTTGTGAAGCAAAGTCGTCTACGTTGGCTTGGGAACGTTCATCGTATGCAAGATGAACGCATTCCTAAGGATGTGCTCTACGGTGAACTCGCCGACGGCAAAAGGCCAACTGGACGGACAAAGTTTAGGTTTAAGGATGTTTGTAAGCGGGACATGAAGGCTTTCGGCATCGATCCAGATTCTTGGGAGGACTTGGCATCCCAAAAGAGAGGATGGGCACGTGACGTGCGTGACGGAATGGCCCACCACGACAGGCTTCGGTTTGTGAAACTGGACTTGAAACGCCAATCTAGGCGTCCACCAGCGAGCACAAACCTGGATCTATCGACAGGTCACCGTTGCGATGTCTGCGGTAAGCTCTGTCGGCCACAGATAGGCTTATTCAGTCATAAGCGTAAATGCCGCGTTACGAATCGTATAACTTAAACCAAACAAAGCTCCAAATCCATCGTCTTTCGCAGACGGACGGATGCCAACCAAAGCAGCGTTAGAGGCCAGCCTGGCGGCTTCCTTTAATTATTTGATGTTTAACGGTACGTGGTACTTTAATATTAATTTCTACGTTACTGCACGTCTTTACAAATACATGTTGATATGTTGACTATTAGCGGGCCTTATTGCTATTTTTATTTTTGAATGTTGTTCAATGATTGACGCGTTTTTCTCAGAGTTACGGCGATTATGAGGATCTTGATGAAAGTCATAACGTCATAACATTATGTTCATGGTCTATGTCAAGGTGTGATTGCTCCTCTATGTTCATGGTTTATGTCAAGATGTGATTGCTCCTTTATGTTCATGGTCTATGTCAAGGTGTGATTGCTCCTCTATGTTCATGGTCTATGTCAAGGTGTGATTGCTCCTCTATGTTCATGGTCTATGTCAAGGTGTGATTGCTCCTTTATGTTCATGGTCTATGTCAAGGTGTGATTGCTCCTTTATGTTCATGGTCTATGTCAAGGTGTGATTGCTCCTCTATGTTCATGGTCTATGTCAAGGTGTGATTGCTCCTTTATGTTCATGGTCTATGTCAAGATGTGATTGCTCCTCTATGTTCATGGTCTATGTCAAGGTGTGATTGCTCCTTTATGTTCATGGTCTATGTCAAGGTGTGATTGTTCCTTTATGTTCATGGTCTATGTCAAGGTGTGATTGCTCCTTTATGTTCATGGTCTATGTCAAGGTGTGATTGCTCCTCTATGTTCATGGTCTATGTCAAGGTGTGATTGCTCCTTTATGTTCATGGTCTATGTCAAGGTGTGATTGCTCCTTTATGTTCATGGTCTATGTCAAGGTGTGATTGCTCCTCTATGTTCATGGTCTATGTCAAGGTGTGATTGTTCCTTTATGTTCATGGTCTATGTCAAGGTGTGATTGTTCCTTTATGTTCATGGTCTATGTCAAGATGTGATTGTTCCTTTATGTTCATGGTCTATGTCAAGGTGTGATTGCTCCTCTATGTTCATGGTCTATGTCAAGGTGTGATTGCTCCTTTATGTTCATGGTCTATGTCAAGGTGTGATTGCTCCTTTATGTTCATGGTCTATGTCAAGGTGTGATTGCTCCTTTATGTTCATGGTCTATGTCAAGGTGTGATTGCTCCTTTATGTTCATGGTCTATGTCAAGATGTGATTGCTCCTCTATGTTCATGGTCTATGTCAAGGTGTGATTGCTCCTTTATGTTCATGGTCTATGTCAAGGTGTGATTGTTCCTTTATGTTCATGGTCTATGTCAAGGTGTGATTGCTCCTCTATGTTCATGGTCTATGTCAAGATGTGATTGCTCCTCTATGTTCATGGTCTATGTCAAGGTGTGATTGCTCCTTTATGTTCATGGTCTATGTCAAGGTGTGATTGCTCCTTTATGTTCATGGTCTATGTCAAGGTGTGATTGCTCCTCTATGTTCATGGTCTATGTCAAGGTGTGATTGCTCCTTTATGTTCATGGTCTATGTCAAGGTGTGATTGCTCCTTTATGTTCATGGTCTATGTCAAGGTGTGATTGCTCCTCTATGTTCATGGTCTATGTCAAGGTGTGATTGCTCCTTTATGTTCATGGTCTATGTCAAGATGTGATTGCTCCTCTATGTTCATGGTCTATGTCAAGGTGTGATTGCTCCTTTATGTTCATGGTCTATGTCAAGGTGTGATTGTTCCTTTATGTTCATGGTCTATGTCAAGGTGTGATTGCTCCTCTATGTTCATGGTCTATGTCAAGGTGTGATTGCTCCTTTATGTTCATGGTCTATGTCAAGGTGTGATTGCTCCTTTATGTTCATGGTCTATGTCAAGGTGTGATTGCTCCTTTATGTTCATGGTCTATGTCAAGGTGTGATTGCTCCTTTACGTTCATGGTCTATGTCAAGGTGTGATTGCTCCTTTATGTTCATGGTCTATGTCAAGGTGTGATTGCTCCTTTACGTTCATGGTCTATGTCAATGTGTGACTGCTCCTCTATATACATTAACGGGTCCCAGGAATTATGGTGAGGAGGCGAAGATATAACACAACGTTGTCCTGCTCGATGAAAAGCGGTGGTCGTCCGTGATAGGTGCCATTAACTTAGAGTTTGGCTTTTAATTTAAGATATACAAAATAGTCGACGCTAAAAGATATGGCCTTTGAAGAGAAACTGCGTTAGAGGCGAGACTATCTGGCCTTCCGGGAAATGTGCGTCGATTAGGTCTAGTCTCAAATTTAGTTTCTACGGAAATGGCATTTACACTGTTAGCTTAATTTTATATAGCTTTAAAATACTAGAAGCATTTATTATTGGCATCCATCCACAGAGGTTTATACAGCTGACGAATGTTGATGACGAGATTATATGAGTTGTGTAAATATTTGGCGTCGCTGCTATAGAAAGGCGAAACTGGAAGAGTGTTTCTCCAGTTTGCTGCCATTAGCTATGTTGTACCTCAGTAATGGTGCCAAAATGGAACTGTTACCATGAACACTGGTTACAAAGATTTGTCGAATAAACTATATATCTTTGCTTGTTCAAATATATCAATATGTTCATAACGTCTTCATTTTGTTTGATTAGACGGATTGCGTTTAAGCGGGTGTCCAACCTAATCTAATCGCAATCTGCACCGAAAGTAAAATTAGATTGGCGGGTGCTAACGCTTCATTTCGGCCGACTGGTAAGGAGAAAAAAAATAAGGCATAATTGTTGAGTCTGTTGGTAATTGATAATTGATGATCGTACCTTATAAACAGTGCATTATGCCGTGTTTACAAGGTACGATGATTTCTTCAACAGTCGTAACAACGGTCGAAACATCGGTTTGTCAACAGCTCACACGGTCAAACCGCGCACCAACCGACTCAAAAATTATCAATATCGCCACCTAGCGAACATACTAATAGATCATCATTCATAACGTCATGCATACAAGCCACACGTACATTCATAACTGTCATAATGCAAACAATGTCGACGTGATAATGTCAACGCTGATTGGCCAAAATGCTCGACGCTGATTGGTTGACAATTCCTGAATCGTGAAGTAGATCGAAACTTTAGAACATGCGCTAAGCTTACAATGCGTGGAAAACCGGCCCTCCAATTGCACAGTTGGTCGAAAAGTTGATTTGTTGCAATAAACTTTACAACGTATTGCATCGTGTGAGCAGGGCATTAGGAGGGGACTGATGCCGATATGGCGTTCTGACCCCAGGTTGGCTTAGTTGGTTGGACGCTCTAACCTTTGTAGCTCATATCGCGACGATAAGAAAGATCCTGATAGAAATGAGCCATGTTTCCGGGGGTTATTACCTTAATCTGAGCAAAGAAGGACTTGGGACCTTTATCCTGGACACAACTAGACATTTGCCCAGGTGGATCTCAAACCAGTCGCTTAGATTGGCCTAGCAAAGCTCATTAGGCATTAGCAGAGCGCGCTACCTAGTGGGCCGCGAGGGGACCCTCCCCACTAACCGCCAAATTGGGAAACCGAGCCATCGAAAAAATCCTTGGGACACGGCGTCGTCATGGATACGCTGCCATGACCCCGGCGCAAAGGTAGCCCATACTAAATTCAATTACTTAACTTAATCAATTATTAGCGCGTAGACGTACGAATGCCAGCCAACCTATACGTCAGACTGCACACGGACACAACGACCATTGTGCCTCCACTAGACATACGGTAAGGGCACTGGGACAGGCCTTTCACCGTTTGTCTGCCCGGTCTGGTATGCACGCCCTTTGGTATTTGTCCTCTGCTGGCCGCAACCATAAAGACATCGATGGCTAATTAGAGCAGCCAGCGACCTCCCCCGCACCCGCCCCCCCCCCCCCCCCACCACCCACCCCCAATCCCCAACACATGCTGCCCTCCAATTATAACTTGACACAAGTAGAGCGATTAGTCTGTTTTATTGGAGAGGGCCCTCCCTCCCCGAGCAACGAAACCAATATACGGGTGAATTTATTCAATGGCCTCTTCCATTGTACCTGGTTTGACCTCGTGGGTAGGTGCAATTATCACAAGTTGACTTGCCCAGGCCAGTTTTTCTGTTGTAGTAAGGGCACAAAAGGTACATGCGGTGTACCGGGAAACAAAGAGATACTCGCATTTGATGTTTCGTAACTGAATGCGGGGAAATGGGGTCTGCGTCTAGTTCAGTAGTCGCGTCGCCTACCAAAAGAACAGTGTACTAATATTATGTTATTAGTGCTTTGTGGAGCCTTCATGACGCAGAAACATAGGGGCCGTCAGTAAAGGTGTGCATTGGGCCGTCTGGGGCAAGCGGATGACTGACCACACATTGGTTCTAGGACCTATAATGTCAGTTATAAACCCCTGTAAAGAGTTAAATAATAGTTAAATTAGGACTGCCCCCTCCCCCATGATGTGAAACACGAATTGCCTGCCAAGAAATGATGTGCGGAATATGACGGATTGTGGAAAGCGCTCAAGTTCGAAATCTGACAGATCGAGGTAGGCACACTAATACATCCACCGGCCTCAAAGGAAAATAATAAAAACTATTTGCTTTGTAGTTGTTTCTCTGTGGTGGCGTGAATGCATTGGACACCGAGTTTGGTTAAAGCTGCTCAGACAGCAATTTTCTGCATACATTATTATTTTAAACATCTTTTGGGGAATCGTCCAGGGCACTTACCAGACCTGTCTCTGACGGGGTGCCGTTAGAGCCAGGCAGCATTTGCTGTCTTTGCGGTGTTGCAGCGCACATTGGCGCGGCTGGCGCTGATCGAATTAATTTGGCCAGAAAAATCCCTGAGATTGCAAGTTACGACAATAAATCAAAATATTTTCTTTCCGCCAGGTCAGTCAATTGCATAAGGATTCTGGAAAGATGCATATATTGTCGAATAGTTTAAAACTGTGCGCCCTATACGCGAAAATATGCGCTGCAACACCGCACAGACAGCAAATGGTGCCTGGCTCTAACGGCACCCCGTGATAAGTTAGAGACAGGCCTTGTAACCTGGGCACATGTATATAGCCTGACTGTAAACATAACTCTATGCGAAACCATGTATTATCATATAGGCCTATTAAACAATGTGTTATATACGCCTATTAAACAATGTGTTATATAGGCCTATTAACCATGTGTTATCAAATAGGCCTATAAAACAATGTGCTATCATATAGGCCTATTAAACCATGTGTTATGATATAGGCCTATTAAACCTCATGTTATCATATAGGCCTATTAAACCATGTGTTATCATATAGGCCTATTAGACAATGTGTTATCATATAGGCCTAATAAACAATGTGTTATCATATAGGCCTATTAAAACATGTGTTATCATGTAGGCCTATTAAAACATGTGTTATCATATAGGCCTATTAAACCATGTGTTATCATATAGGCCTATTAAACCATGTATTGTCATATAGGCCTATTAAACCATGTGTTATCATATAGGCCTATTAAACCATGTGTTATCATATAGGCGTATTAAACCATGTGTTATCATATAGGCCTATTAAACCTTATGTTATCAAATAGGCCTATTAAACCATGTGTTATCACATAGGCCTATTAAACAATGTGTTATCATATAGGTCTATTAAAACATGTGTTATCATATAGGCCTCTTAAACCATGTGTTATCATGTAGGCCTATTAAACCATGTGTTATCATATAGGCCTATTAAACCATGTGTTATCATTTAGGCCTATTAAACCATGTGTTATCATATAGGCCTATTAAAACATGTGTTATCATATAGGCCTATTAAACAATGTGTTATCATATATAGTCCTGTTAAAACATGTATTATCTTATAGGCCTATTAAAAGGCCAAGGAACGGCAGCGAGATTCAAATTTTGATGTAGAAAAACAAAAAAAACCCCAAAAAACAACACCCACACGAGGCCAAAAAAATTACCTGATCGATTTGCCATGGTACTTATTGCATCCTATAGGACATATGCGTAGTCTACTTATATGCCAATTAAAGAGCCTAAATACAGAAAGAAAATGAAAAGAAAATGTTACTGTATGAGTAACTTCAATATTGTCATTTGTGGACGCTAACATCTTTTATAAAGTTTGAAATCATCTTCTACAAAAGATTTATCTTTAGCGAACAACGTGAAGGGATATATTTACACTGAAATGGCGGAGTGTTTCTTTCCAATAAATCGTTATTTTAAAAGAAAACAGTTACTGTTCTGGACAGGATGCTTAGCAAGCTGACAGACACTGCTTCAAAGTGGGGATTGCGAGGGGGTGGGGGTGCAGCAGAGCGTGGCGAGTCACAATGTATGGTACCTGTCAGACTGTCACACCTGAGAGCCCCGTTACACGGCCGTGGCGCCATACGCCGCCCTGATTGGCTGAACCTCACCGGTCTCAAACGGGCCCCGTATCGAGCATACGTAAACACTAGCTGCACGCGGGCCCCAGTTGAGTTTACAAATCGCAATGCCAGTGAACGAAAGGATGAGTGGACTGGGGAAACATGCATTATGAAAGTCGTCGTTTTCAACCTCTGTTTCTTGTTGAAACTATTGGATTATACCAGAGGTAGGTAGAAGGATATCTTGTCTCTGGACATGGTGAATTACGTGACGCGATTTGGTGGAGAAAGGTGTGATATTTACTCGGGAAGCGACATTGACACGGCTTTTGCTTTGCCCGTGGGACGCGGTGCCTGCTCCATCAGCCTGAGGCAGGACCTCTGTGAGTGAGTGAGAAGGTCGCCGTGAGCTGGGGCCGGCCGGAGGGTATTGCAGGGCCGAGTGGGGGGAACTCATTGGGAGTCGTAGGCCAGTGATGGATACGGCTGGTGAGCTGGTGAGATGTAATGATAATTTGACAAGGAAGGTTTTTTTTTGTTCGACAACAGTGCTGCTCTTCTTGCATTGGTTGCATTTCCTGTTCTGTTCTGTTTTGGACTCACAACCCCGACGTCTCGACTTCCGACTTTCGACGGCGTTAGTCATCTATATTCACTTGCATGTTGTTTCTTCATGTGAAATTAAGATCAGACTATTAAAGGGGATTTTGACTCAGTTCAGTTTGCTGACGCTGGCGACCTTGCTGACATCATCATCAGGGTTACCCTGGGCTGTCACCCCCCCCACCCCGCCCCCCCCCTCACATTGGGCCACCCCCGGGGCGCCCCACCCCTCCCACTGCCCCTGGGCTGCCTCTTAGTGCCCAGCAGGCCCCGGGAGTTTGATCAAACGTATACGTAGGCCTGCACAGTTACAAAATTGGGGGGTGGGGTTTGGCATTCAGGAGTGGGGGGGGGGGGGGTCTACTAAACGTGCGGGTACCGCCGGCAGTATGTGGTACATCCAATGTATATCTTTAAATGACTGTTTGAACTGGTATACAATCGTAACTATAACAATATCTTTGTTTGTCCGGCTTTCCATGCAGTGCAGCCCCCCCCCCCCCCCCCCCTCGTTAAGCCATCTACGCGAGGACAGTGTCACAACTGGCGATAAATATAACCAAGCAGACTAGTGACAGACACACTTAGAATGGTTATTCTCCTGCCAGACTCAGTTATCTGACGGCTATATCAGGCTGGTAGAACTGGTCACGTACGCCTTGCCTGCCATATCATGTGGTCTGGCTGTTCGTCCGATACTAAAACTCTTGTCTCTGAAGGATAGGGAGGGGGGGGGGGGGGGGGCACTGTTTTATATTTTAATACAATTATCAGGTTTTGTGCCCGTGGTGCCCAGCATGATACCCCTGTTTGTGATAACTGTTATATCGGGGAGGTGTGTGTGTGAAGGGCTGGAGTAACGAGACCTCACTCAACCACAGCTGGTCCCACCAGTTTTATAATTGTTACGCTGATAAAGGCGTTTTTTTGCCTTCACAATCTATTTCCCAGTGACTCGGAATGCTGATAAATACCTGTAGTCGGGTTCCGTTTTACGTCTGTAGCCATGGTGACCGTCCGTGTTTTAAGAAATGCGATCTACCCTCTGGCGCCATGGTAACTGCAGAGAGATATAAACTGGACATCTGCGCATGTCATCGAAGCCATTTGTTACACTCGCTGAGTCTGCAGACGAGCAGAGCTGTAGCTGCGTATATTGATATTAATCCTACCGTCTCGTCGATAGGCTGCTGCTGGCGTTTTGTTGGCAAATCTTGGGTGAGTTTATTTGCTGTGATTTTAATGGCGTTTATTGTTTAAAAATCCTCGCTTTGGGGTTTTGTTTTGAGTGTTGAGCCCCGGATGAGGCCCATCAGGCTGAGAGGCGTGCGATCCATCAAGTTGATTTTGCTCTTTGATATCCAGTGGCCGTAAGAACCATATCCCCCGACGCATCCCTTCTTTTTGTCGGTCTGTCTATCTATCGAGTGGGAGCGGACTCCCCCGGAGCGACTTTCTTCACAAAGCTCGAGGTTGTTATCTGGAGCTGGGGGTGTCCTGTTACCTCCCCGTGATCCAGGGCGCATCCAGCCCGGTCCGGAGTCCCGGTCGGAGGGGAGGGAGGTCGGGAATCGCGCGAGAGACCCAATGGGAGGGAGGAGGAAGTCGGACTTCCTCCAGTCCGGTATTTTTCTGCCAGGCATACATACATGTATACAGTGAGACCGCCGCCGAGCGGACACTGTACAGTGCGCTCTCCGCCTCCCTCTGTCACACCTTTAGCCTTGGAGGGTCGTGAGGAATGTGTGTGGGGGCCTTAGGGTGGGCAAGGGGGGCGAGGGCATTGAAGGCCTCGGAGATCGTGTGTGGTTTTAGTCGGGGGGGGGGGGGCGGAGAATGTAGCCGGTTGTCAGGGAGGAGGCGGGAGGGAGGAGAGAGTCGTCTTGGTCGCCAATGATTCTATGCAATCGTTGTTTTCACCCCATCCCTCACGCCCAGCCTGCAACCCCCCCCCCATCCCTCACGCCCAGCCTGCCACCCCCCCCCATCCCTCACGCCCAGCCTGCCACCCCCCCCCCCATTCCTCACGTCCAGCCCGCCACCCCCTGCCCCCCCAGGGCAGCGATACAGTGCCTGTCGGTGCCCAGCCGTCACATATGTTTATTTGTGCTCCAGTGTCTACTACCACCAGGCGGCGCTGCTTGCCACAGGCTTGCTGCTAATTGGCCGCTATGTGTACTAGAGCTAACGCCATATGATATTGGACAAATTGACCTCATGCGATAGGACCGTGGATAACTTGACCTTATGCGATATGACCTTGAGCGAATTGACCTTAAGCGGTATGACCTCAAGCGATGCGAGGTAACTTTGGACCTTAGATACAAGTGACCTTGTCAGATGAGCTTACTGAGTTAGGAGACCGTACCGCTCGAGGTCAGCAAAGGTCACAGATGAAGCAGTCAGTCTGTTATCTGAAGATAAGGAGACGTTCTTTACAAAAGTCCCTCGGAATCAGTAACCGATCTCAAACACAGTGAAATAACTGACTGTGGAATGCCGGGGGTTATAGTGTGGCCACCTAGATGTTCCGAATCCTAGCCCCCCACCACCCCCCCCCCACCCCCGCCCCCGCGTCCGTGCCTGTCCCCGAGGTCTGGAGCGTCCCAAACGGGTCGTGTATGGCCGCGTTGATCCAGATCTACATTCCGGAAGGTGGTGGAGGGGGGGGGGGGCGGG
This sequence comes from Arenicola marina, assembly GCA_964019135.1. Classification (NCBI taxonomy): domain Eukaryota; kingdom Metazoa; phylum Annelida; class Polychaeta; family Arenicolidae; genus Arenicola; species Arenicola marina. The sequence goes on along the minus strand of OZ025262.1, from coordinate 36,411,339 downwards.
GGGGGGGGGGTCGCCGCGCACTTTTCACTGTGTTTTTTGTTTGCGATTATGACTGTCATGCGCCACTTTCCTGTTTGGTTGCGATGTTGTTTTTGATGTTCTGTTTGATGCTAATGACTCATAGTTTAGCTGTGGTATGTGTGAGATCATAGGACAGAAGTTTTGCAATAACTTTGTTTTATATACATATCATATATGTCTAAATGTTGTCTGAGCTAACGACATGTACATCTGTGTCTGGCCCAGTCTGACGTGGGAAAATGACTGTGTGACGTATCCTGACAGGTTAGACCTGTCATCTGAACTCAAGAAAAACAAAACACGGAAGACATTTGATTGAATTGTTATGGTTTGCTGGTGTCTTTTAGACGTTTTAAACTACCCACCGCCTGTTCGGAGAAAGATATACAGTTATCTTGTAACTTTTGGCCTTGCGTCGTTATTGCGTCATCCTAGTGGTCCAGCAGTTAAGGTGACTGACGTTATTGCTTCATCCTAGTGGTCCAGCAGTAGGTGACTGACGTTATTGCTTCATCCTAGTGGTCTAGCAGTAGGTGACTGACGTTATTGCTTCATCCTAGTGGTCAGGCAGTTAAGGTGACTGACGTTATTGCTTCATCCTAGTGTTCCAGCATTTAAGGTGACTGACGTTATTGCTTCATCCTAGTGGTATAGCAGTAGGTGACTGACGTTATTGCTTCATCCTAGTGGTCCAGCAGTTAAGGTGACTGACGTTATTGCTTCATCCTAGTGGTCCAGCAGTAGGTGACTGACGTTATTGCTTCATCCTAGTGGTCCAGCAGTTAAGGTGACTGACGTTATTGCTTCATCCTAGTGGTCCAGCAGTAGGTGACTGACGTCATTGCCTCATCCTAGTGGTCCAGCAGTTAAGGTAACTGACGTTATTGCTTCATCCTAGTGGTCCAGCATTTAAGGTGACTGACGTTATTGCTTCATCCTAGTGGTCCAGCACTTCATAAACCTAAGATTGAACTTGAGAAATCATTCAGTTTTGTCGTTCAAGTGATAGGTTTCCCAATATTCTTGGATATCATCAATCGGAATCATTGAGTGATTTCTGTCTGGTATGATATGGGTATATGTCTGGATGGGGAGTGAGTTTCCTCTTACTCCCCCTCTCCGGCACCCAGGCTGGGGCAGGAAACCTGTTAATACCCATCAGTCGCCAGCCCTGTCCGCCCGAGTGGAGCAGAGAAAGCAGACGACTGTCGCGGAGGTTTTGCCGCCAAAACTGAAAGGCCAAAGACTTTCCAGGAGTGCCTACTTCCCTTCACCTCCCGCTCACCGCTGTGGGGGCTGGACGCGCCCCCCTCCTCCCCCCCCCACCCTGGCGGCCACCCACACCCCAGTGGCTGTCCGGGGCGGTCTTCTGGAGCAGGCGTTCGTCGGGATCTGCCATCCGATGTGGAGTATCCAGACGTTACCGTTCAGCGCACTCGGCGTCGGGAACTGAATCTGAAGTACGAACCGCCCCGGGGGCCCTCGAGACGGTGGTACTGGATCACCCCTCGCGCCGGACCCCCTGGCGGACTCCCCCCTCCCCCCCGCCCCTCACACGCGTTCTGGATCGCCATCCCCCCTTCCCTCCCAACCGCCCGACTAGCCGGCCCCCTCCTATCGCGCGGCCACATTCTTGTATGTCAGCAACGTGTGAAGTGAAGGTTACCAGCCTGGTGTGTGGAGGGGGGGTGGTCGGACGGCTGTGCTTGAGGGTGTTAGGAGGGATGTCTTGGTTTAGGGGTGTACGGATAGGGGGTAGGGGGTCTGGGTTTAGGGGTTCAAGGGTAGAGGGGGGTCTCAGTTTAGGGGATGTAAAGAGGGGTCTTGGTTGAGAGGTGTAAGGGTGGAGGGGTGTACCGGGGTCGGGATGGGGTCTTGGTTTAGGGGTGTACGGGGTCCCCGGGAAGGGCGGCAGGGATCTGTTTGAAGGGCTTGCGGTGGAGGAGGAGGCACTGACCCATGCCTGCCCTCCTCCACGGACTCGGGCGTTCTGCTCTGTGTTGTTGTAATTGGCTGCATGCCGAAGTGTGGTTTTGATGTGGCCCCCCTCCCCCGTCTACTAATAACAAGTAATAGCGAGGTTACACGGCAGGGACCACGCGTACTTGTTCACACCGGTACCCCCCCCCCCCCCTCACACACCGCCGCCGGCACATCAATAATAAATAATTGAATTGCTCTCAGATATGTAATATTTTTTCACGGCGAATCAGTTTATCAAGTTGTTCAAACGTGCAGTCTGCAACTACTTACCTCGTGGTCTGTGCTGTATGGGGGAGAGCACCGTATGCCTCCTTATGCTCTGACCGGCATCAAGAGCTCATGCTCTTCGTGTCATTCTGACGGAGAACAAGGAGACAAGACATATGATAGAATGCTTTTCCTTACACTGTCGGCGGCGTCGTTACTTTCTGCATAGCTTTTTGTGTGGATTCTATGTGGCTCGGTTATGTAGAGCCACCGGTGAGCCGTGTACGTCATGGTAACCTCTGACACTGACCTCTATGTATCTACATATCAGTAAGGTGACCGAAGCAAGATGGCGGACATTTCGTCAATGTTGGCGACGTCAACTAGTCTGAGATGACGTGTGATATGACGTCTGTTGTAATATCTGAAGTCTGATGGTGAAGTCTGATGTAATATCTGAAGTCTGATAGTGAAGTCTAATGTAATATCTGAAGTCTGATGGTGAAGTCTGATGTAATATCTGAGGTCTGATGGTGAAGTCTAATGTAATATCTGAAGTCTGATGGTGACGTCTGATGTAATATCTGAAGTCTGATGGTGACGTCTGATGTAATATCTGAAGTCTGATGGTGACGTCTGATGTAATATCTGAAGTCTGATGGTGAAGTCTAATGTAATATCTGAAGTCTGATGGTGACGTCTGATGTAATATCTGAAGTCTGATGGTGACGTCTGATGTAATATCTGAAGTCTGATCGTGACGTCTAATGTAATATCTGAAGTCTGATGGTGAAGTCTGATGTAATATCTCAAATTTGATGGTGACGTCTGATCTGACGCTGGATGTAATGTATGTAAATGACGTTTACTGTGACATCTGAAATGACATCTGTAATGACTTCTGTCATGACATCTAACACGATGTCTGCAATGACGTCTAGTCTAGCATCTCACATGACATGACGTTTGTGTGTATCTCGTTCCGCGCTGTGTCCACTGTGCACAATAACAAAGGCACGTGGAGTGTAGCCGCGGGATCCGCTCGTTAGCAGAGGGAATGTCTTGTTGTGAGGTGAGCCACATCACCAGGACGCCGCTAGGCTGCTCGGCTATGTACACAGCCCATAAATCCTGTCCCAGGCCCTCCCGCAGGATGGCGGCCCAAGCGGCCCCCTAATTGCCGAACTCTGGATCCCAAGGCCGTTCACCCATGGCTGCCGTTAATCTCCCACCGTTAATATATTACTGGTAATCCAAGTTGTCATTATCAACACTCAAGTCTAATGGGGATTAACAAAGCATCGCCGTATACCTGTTGTAATAATAATATAGATAGGGTTTCACAACGTTAAACCGGGCTTGAAAGTGTTACCACAGAGAAATGGAATATATAGGTGGCGTAGACCTGGGACAATGACTTGACACTTTTTCGTGTGTGTTTGTCACCTTCGGTTGACATCGATATGTCCTTGCATGTGTAATTATGACAGTCACGTGAGGTCACGTGACCGTAGGATTGGCACCAGCCGTATAGAGCCGTTATAACGGATGTCGGGTTGGTGAGGGAACTTTATGGATCTCTATGTGCGACCCCTTCCGTTTAGGCCACTCACATGCTCACTTCGACTGTTCGAAGCGAGTCCCATCGGGCACTCTAACGTTACTGTAACGTTACCACTATTGACGTGAGTATATCATTACGACCCCCCCCCCCCCCTCTCCCCCACCTCCGCTCACGCCCCCACCCCCCACCTCCCCTCTCGCCTCCCTTCTGTCTACCTATATTTACGACCATTTCGGTGTTTAGCCGCCGGTTATTCGTGTCGCCAGGTGTCGCCCGCCACGCCACATGACGCTCCCCGGAAGTGGTCTCCGGCTGCAGACCGACAAGATGGGGGCCTAATGGCTGCCGATGACCCCTAATAATAGCGCGGTCGGTGCTGGGCGACACCAGTGCCACACCCTGCCTCGCCATCTCAGACCCTGACCCCAGGCGGTGCTGGGCTACACCAGGGCGACACCCTGCCTCGCCATCTCAGACCCTGTCCCTAGGCGGTGCTTGGTGTTCGCCAGCCCACCTCACATTTATGACCTTCACTGGCCTCATGGTGACTTCCAACTCACCGGAAACACGGGGGTATTGATGGGAACGGAACCTGGTACGCCGGGTACAGTACAATTTGTTCTATGCCTTGATAATTATTGTCAGAGATCCAGATTCCAAGCGACATACGTTTTTAAATTAAGAAGTCCATGCTAACTTACCCGTCCTTGGCGCCCCATGATTATTGTACATGTATCACCCCTTGCGCCTTACAGGTGACATTGCCACAGTGTTCTAGATCCAGGTACTCGCGGTCATGTTATATTGGCCGATGGCGTGTGTTGTACTGTCAATCAATATGCCCAGCACTGTAAGTGTCCATCATTAACGACCACGAGTTATTGGCCGCTTACATGCCGTCAGCATGGTCTCTGTCCTTCTACGCATGGCCTAGCTGGAGCTAAGAGTTTTATTCCCTGTTATACTTGGAAATCAGCCTGGTTCCACGCCCCGTTTGATCACGTTTACGTCCTTTTATCAGTGGCGAACCCCTCCAGCGTTGGCCATAATTAGTGGCGCCTTCTGTTGCTCGTTCTCTTTGGAGAATGACACCGAGATATATATAGGTCACAAGCTGGTCCCCTCCATTTGCCTCCCAGCCGTGACCTTGGCGGCAAGGTCAATATCACCCTTCGTGGGAAAAGTGGAGTCTGGATAAGGAGTCTTGTTCATGCCGGATGACCTGGAGTAGTATTCTGGGTGCTGTACTGACTGCCATTCTACTTCCGGGAGGGGGGCACCAGGCTTTCGGAGTTGATCTAATGGGGATCACAGGCTTTCGGAATGGATCTAACGGGGATCACAGGCTTTCGGAGTGGATCTAACGGGGATCACAGGCTTTCGGAGTGGATCTAACGGGGATCACAGGCTTTCGGAGTGGATCTAACGGGGATCACAGGCTTTCGGAGTGGATCTAACGGGGATCACAGGCTTTCGGAGTGGATCTAACGGGGATCACAGGCTTTCGGAATGGATCTAACGGGGATCACAGGCTTTTGGAGTGGATCTAACGGGGATCACAGGCTTTCAGAATTGATCTAATGGGGATCACAGGCTTTTGGAGTGGATCTAACGGGGATCACAGGCTTTCGGAATGGATCTAACGGGGATCACAGGCTTTCGGAATGGATCTAACGGGGATCACAGGCTGTTGGAGTGGATCTAATGGGGATCACAGGCTTTTGGAGTGGATCTAACGGGGATCACAGGCTTTCGGAATGGATCTAACGGGGATCACAGGCTTTTGGAGTGGATCTAATGGGGATCACAGGCTTTTGGAGTAGATCTAATGGGGATCACAGGCTTTCGGAATGGATCTAACGGGGATCACAGGCTTTCGGAATGGATCTAACGGGGATCACAGGCTGTTGGAGTGGATCTAATGGGGATCACAGGCTTTTGGAGTGGATCTAATGGGGATCACAGGCTTTTGAAGTGGATCTAATGGGGATCACAGGCTTTTGGAATGGATCTAACGGGGATCACAGGCTTTTGGAATGGATCTAATGGGGATCACAGGCTTTCGGAATGGATCTAACGGGGATCACAGGCTTTCGGAATGGATCTAACGGGGATCACAGGCTTTTGGAGTGGATCTAATGGGGATCACAGGCTTTGGAATGGATCTAACGGGGATCACAGGCTTTTGGAATGGATCTAATGGGGATCACAGGCTTTTGGAGTGGATCTAACGGGGATCACAGGCGATCGCGCGATCTCCCGGCAGAGGGCGTTCCGCTTAGGCTATAGTGATGCGAGGAACGAGCTCCCTCTGCTGACATCGCGGTGGTTGTAACGGGATCATAGGCGGCCACCAGGGGTCAAGGAGCAGTCATTTTAGCACTTATACCTACCTTGTGCTCAGGATGAATAAGTGGCAAGGTTTAAAATACTAAGTGTTGTGTATATTGATTCTAATCTGATCTCTTGCTTGAAATACACGAACTGGCGAATAGGTGGACCTGGTCGCCTGATCACAGAGGTTGTTAGGCTAACCGGTCCGGTTGCTAACGGTTGTCACGTTGCTGGAGGTGCCCGTATGAGGAGTAGACATGGTCAAGGTCAAGGGGTCATCCGGCCGGGAGGGCCACCGCGGCCGCCAGAACCTTAACGAGTGACCTGATACTGCTGTCGGCTTGCTATCTCGCTGGTCGCGATATGTGACAGCGTTTAGTGGGACATTCGACACTGTTGACGGACAAACTATCTCCTGGCGCGGGACTGTGTATAGGCCCCCTCGTGGACAGCCAGGTATCTCTGGTGATAGCTCTCCCGGTCCATCGTGGTTGTGGTGGCAATGGGCGGCGTCCTGTCAAGACATTGTTTGAACCAGACCTTGAACTGGTATATCTAGCTGGTATATAGTGGTAGATAGGATCCCTTCCTTACCGTGCTTACCATCACGATTGTATCAACGCGTTCAACTGTTTATTGTTGCTCTGGGCAACGGTGCGAATGAATATTCACAGAATTACGTGGGTGAGCATGGATAGAGCAGTACTTTCTGGATTGTAGATTTTGAACTGCATAGTGTTGTGACAGATGTCGCCCCCTTAGCGACCCAAAACCAGCAGAAGTGATTGACCGGGCGTCAGCTTTTAAGTGTATGCCTCGCAACGGCGGGAAGGGTTGGTTGGTTGGTTATTCAGGACGCTTTAACCACTTTTGGTCATATCGCGTCAATGGGAGAAGGAAGGGAGAGTGGAGCCATGTCCCCGGGGGTAACCCCCTACTCTTTATGAAGAAAGACATGGGATCTTTATCCTGCGACCACACAGACATGGCCACAGCAGGGCTCGAACCATCGACCCACGTGCCGTTAGGCTCTCAGGTGGCCAGAGCACTCAATGCGAGCGCTCTAGCCCACGCGAGAGGGAAGAGAGCGATCTTTACCAACCACAGACACTTTTTATGCAATGTCAATTATTACAACAGCCGTTTGCCAAATGTCGTCTGCCCGTAAGAAGTGGCGGGATAGAGCGTAGCGCGTGGATAGCGTATGTTGGCTATGTGGGTTAGTTAGTGCGACAAACCTGACTGGCACTGTATGTCTGTTACAGACATTAGATCTTTCCACATAGAAAAAACACCATATACAATGCATAAAAAGTGTATGAACAGCTGTGCTTGAGTAAGCGGGTGAGAGAGCTGACTCAACATGGAAGAATGACCTATGTTTTTGCCAATGGGGCGGGGGGGAAGGGGTGCAATACCAAGTCCCTTTACTTGTTGCCCGGCGGACCCCGCTGAGACTGGTTCCCCATAGATAACAGCCGCCGTGCCATCTGATACAGCTGCGGGATGGGTTATCTGGCGAGAGTCTCGGCCCTTCAGGGAGCGGGGTTGTGTTGTTGGTGTTCGGGGACCGTGTATTCCAGAGATAACATCGGCTGTCTCACAACAGCCGCCCAGACTCCGGACACACCGTGAGGCTTGGGGCTTGGGATATTTCGGGCGTTTCTGTAAGCATTATAAGGAAGAACAGAGGAATGGTTTCAGAAAATTGTTTGTTAATTCACTCACTCACAACTTTGTGCAGTGATGAGCAATTGAATGAGGCAGATCTTTACAGAAATGATGTTTTACTTGGCCATATAGGTTGGAGAACCCTTGTGTTCCCCTTCTGTTGTTTTTTGTTCAATTGAGTTGATGAAATTGGATATGCTCCTCGTTTTTATATTTACGAGAAGCGACTGGGAGAAATCAACATTTTCTGACGTACTTATTATCTGTCAAGGTCAAGCTAAGGGCACGCGGCCATCTGCGTGGTTCGTCAGATACCTCGAGCCCAGTGTACTGCCACATCGCGGTAGAATCTGATATACACAACGACCTTTGATGGCAGGAATGTTTTTTTTTACCCCAGTCACTTCTTCGTTTATTTTGTTCATTTCTTTTCTTAGATATCCCGACACATGGGGCCCTTCAATCGGAACTCAGTCTGACTATTGGGCAATGACAGATTCCAATGGCAGAGAACTAATCGTACTCATACCCATTGCAAACTCTTCACCCGTCCCCACCCAACCTCCGCCTCCGCCCGTCCCCCGCCTCCGCCCGTCCCCCGCCCCCGCCCAGCATTCAGTCACTATAGTAACACTCATTACATACGATCGCAACCGAGTTAAACCATTTGGTCCATTGGAGAGAGATGTTGGGGGGTGGCGGTGTTTAATGAGACACCTTTGCCTAATTCCCAGTGTTTACTCTGATGCCTGGCACCTGTATCGGGTAGCAGCCAGCCAGCCAGCTCGGGAACCAGCCACTGAGGTGGGGGGTGGGTGGGGGGGGGGGCTGAGGTGGTAGGCGCCAAACAAAGACAAATTCCGCTGTTATCCGTGGGTTTTGTACGTTGACCTTGAGAGGTCGTCCACCGTTTGAACAGGTGCCGTGGTGAATGTGAACAGCGGTAGAAAACTCGATGTGATCTGCTGCAAAATTGCTGATATTCGGCAAGTGCACAAGGTCATTGTGTAGTTTTCTTGCGAGGACTCAGTTGGTGTTAGGGAGTTTATATTGCACGGGTGCCTTGATAGTTTTATAGTCTGTTTAGGTTTAATGTGCAGCCATGGGGATTAATTAACCCAACTGCTGACAAGATGGTGACTGCTGGCTGCATGTCACAACTCTGCATGCCATGCTGTATGTAAACTGTGTCAAGGAGTTGGTTTTGTACCAGTGAAACTTTGGACCAATGAGATAAAGTTACGCATGGACCAGTGATATTAACTGTTACATCTGAACCAATAGTATTAACTGTTAATTTGGGCCACTAATGTTAACTAATAAATCTAGACCAATATTATATAAATTTATATTTAAACCGGTAAACATTACTGTTATGTTGCAATCAATAAGATACACTGTTACAAAAGATGAATAATAGAGAAGGTTTTGTTCCACTTCCGCTATGAAAGAGTTGTTTTGGATGCCTTGGCCTGCTTGGAGGTCACAAGGCCTGCTTGGGGGTCAGGGTACGTTGGGGTCGGCTCTGTCTGTGACCTGTTCCCTGAGTAATTTCTACAGGCTGCTCGAACCGTCCCCCCCCCCGGTCCACAGTGATGTAGTGAGGAGGCATTACACGGGTTCTTACACAGGTGTGACGATGTTGACAAGGCGATAGGCCGTCACGACCCCGCGTCACCGGCTGTTCCACGCAGTATAGTGACCACCAGGTGTCTTTGTGATTTGTCATGCCACGTGTCAGGAAAGGGTGGGCCAAGGCCAGGAAGGGTGCTGGCGGGAGATGAGGGTGGTGGGGGTGATGTGGTAGTGGTTCACTGGATCGGAATATCAAGTATAACATAACGGTGAAAAACATCGACTGAAATTTCATCCTATTTTTTTTTTCTTTTAGATATTTAAATATTATAATGCAGTAAAGGCTGCTGTAGGATTATATTATAATGCCTGTGTTAATAGTGTTAAGTTAACATGACTACCCCGCAGAAAATGATAGGTAACGAGGGTTGGTCAGTCCCTGTGTACACACCGACGGAGGCCTCGACAAAAAGTCGTCTGCTCTTCGCTGTGGCGGGAAAGATGACAGCTGTATGTGTACTACCTTCGCGAGCCCACAATAACACAGCGCCGGGCGAGACGTCCGTAGCGCCACCATTCGGCAGAGTACGGTGCGGTATGTGACACGACTGTCACCTCTGAACGCCCAGACAACTTGGCGGCACATTCTCCACGTGCTTTGTCTGCTTGAGGATCTGTTCAACTTCCTTTTTCCTGTGGCAACACGTACTATTATATCTTTTCTCTTTGGCTTTGGCTTTGTCTTTGGTTCCCCGTGTGGCCGCCGTATGCTTCGTTTGGGTTGCAATGAATTTGCGAAGATTATATTATGTCAATGGAGATAAACATTGATAGAAGGAAGCCATGTCTCCGGATGAAAGTCACCGGATGTGAACCTCTACTCTTTGCGAATGACATATATCGTTATTGTGTACCACCATAGTGGAGCTTGGGGGCGTCTACCCTCTAAGTTTGCTATGAATGTGTCTGTCGTGCCAGTGTTTTTGTCGACCTTCCTGGTAGGTACTTGGTACCTCTGAGGCGCTTGTCACTCAGCTCTAATAATCGACGTCCATCGTATGTATCCTCCCCCCCCCCCCCCTCATACACACACGTTCTCCCTGCCCGGCAGCTCTAGACAGGAGTGAGACCATCAATCAGTTTACGGAGCTGTCTCTGTAATGAGTTCTTCCGGATCAGTATACAAGTCAGCCCGCCCGGCCGTCTGTCTGTGTGTCTGTCTGTCGTCTGGCTCCGGCAGCAGGTGGCTCACTTAGGCCGGGTAGTTCCTGGGAACTCCGCTGCGTGGCGCCACGCTATCAGGGGCTCCGCTGGCGAGGTGGAGGGTGAGGTCAAGCGGAGTCACCATGGTGCCACCCCCACCCCCCCCTCGCCAGCCTAGCCGGGTTATCAGGTGGCACTGAGGGGTATAGGCGCCTGAGCGAGCTGTCCCGAGAGGTAACGGTTTGAAGTACGATATACGTTCGTTAGGTTGTCATAAACATAAAGAAAAGCCCGTGAATGTTTAGTTTCGCATAAGGCTTATTGGTAAATAAGTGGTATACGGAGATGCGACCACTAGCCTTTGGTCATTCTTTCCGCATGGCTTGGTGGCCGGACGGAGATGCGACCACTAGCCTTTGGTCATTCCTTCCGCATGGCTTGGTGGCCGGACGGAGATGCGACCACTAGCCTTTGGTCATTCTTTCCGCATGGCTTGGTGGCCGGACGGAGATGCGACCACTAGCCTTTGGTCATTCCTTCCGCATGGTTTGGTGGCCGGACGGAGATGCGACCACTAGCCTTTGGTCATTCCTTCCGCATGGCTTGGTGGCCGGACGGAGATGCGACCACTAGCCTTTGGTCATTCCTTCCGCATGGCTTGGTGGCCGGACGGAGATGCGACCACTAGCCTTTGGTCATTCTTTCCGCATGGCTTGGTGGCCGGACGGAGATGCGACCACTAGCCTTTGGTCATTCCTTCCGCATGGCTTGGTGGCCGGACGGAGATGCGACCACTAGCCTTTGGTCATTCCTTCCGCATGGCTTGGTGGCCGGACGGAGATGAGACCACTAGCCTTTGGTCATTCCTTCCGCATAGCTTGGTGGCCGGACGGAGATGCGACCACGGGACTGTGGTCCTTCCGTGACCTCCACTTGACCTTAACTCCATCGATCAGGTGTTAGTCTGAGTCGTGTCTCAGTATCCTGGACCGGGCTGACGGTGAGGCTATGTGTGCATAACTGTGGCCTAAAACGTATTGATTAAATCATGCCCACTGATCGCGGGACTAGGTCCTGGTTGTAAGCAGTGAACCGAGGTGTGAGCGTGACCGTACAGGGGGCCCAGATCCCCGGACTTGGCTCGGCTTGTCAGGCAGGACTGGAAGGAGGAGGGAGAGGAGGGAGGGGAGGGAGAGGTACTGTTTTGATTAGGTCGCCGAATGGACGCCATGTGTGGCTCACCGGTTCACTGGTTCGGGGTAGAGGTGAGTGGGGTCGATGGGGGGAGGTGGGAGTCGATGGGGTGAGGTGGGAGTCGATGGGGTGACGGGGTGAAAGGGGTCATTGACAGGCGGTGTCATCATAACACAACCATGCCCCTCCGCCCCCAGACGGATGAGAGAGCTTCGTGATGAGGATATATTTTGCACATGGTACATATCGCATCGCTCTGAGCTGTAGGACACTTCCACCTGTGACCCCCCCCCCCCCCCCCCGTCAGCCGGTGAGGGTACAGGCCCCGCGTGCCTCGCATCGCCACTTTCACCCCGATTGACGCCGTGGTCGTCACCAGAATAAATACTGACACCTCCCTGCGTGCTGGTCGACGCAGCGCGCGGGGACCCGTTATTAATCAATACGCCAAGGTGAATCTCCGCTGCCACTTTGGGTTGTTTGGTTTACGGATGTCGACTGTCTGTCTCTGGGGTCATGACCTCAGGCTCGTGTTTAATGGGTTCGATGGAGAAGCAGAAAAATGTCAAAGGTCACACCTAATCCTGATGTACATTGCTCAAAAGATGGAATTTATACGCTCCTCAACTTTTCTCAAAATTTCAACTGCAGCCATTCTTGAGTGCCTAGGAGGAATGTCACGTAGAGGTCATGGGTCGCATTGTATTATGGGAAGGTAGAGGCAGTGAGCGCGTGATGTACTTGGCATTGTGAACCCGAAACTCGACCAACCGGAGCTCCCGGTAGAAACAGAGCACGCTACCAGCTGGGACACAGGGGTGGCCTCTGGGAGCCACGCTTGTATATCCGTTGTGGAAAGTGAGATCTCGGTATGTTCTCGCCCAACATATGAAACGATAGCCATCCTCTCGTTCACACGGCCGCCATGTTTACTCGAGAAAGCTTCGACAAACGAACATGTTATTTGTCTCCAGACCCAATTCGCACGGAGTTGTTTGTCACGGCTATTGTCTGGCTTTCTGGGCCCACTTCAAATAACAAAGGGGGATGAATGTGTTCGTCACCCGAGACCCTGTGCCCCTTGGCATGGACGGCACCATGTCTTCAGCGCCATGTCTTTGTTATTTTATAGAAAGTAGGACAAATTAGGTTTAAAAATATTGTTAAATTGCTGAAACAGAATCTGAGGTGAATATGGTATCGTTAACGCACAGACAACGTCCAACAGTTTGTAACCAACTTTACTGCATCATTAGAAATGTGACTGGTTTGGTTGCAGCCGTGGAGAATAGTCCCTCTCAAAGCATTTTCCATGGAGCACACTGTGAAAGCAAATAAATAACTGTCTATTCTCTAGTTTTGCAAAGATCTCGCGATGTATTATAACCGGCATGACACTTGAATATATCCTAGACTTTTATTCCTGTACACATCCTTCACTTCCCGCCGTCATCATAATCCCCCCCCCCCACCCCGCCCTCGGGTTGTCACACCCGCAGTCAGTGTGCGGCGACCCCCGGGTCTGAACCTCGGCACCCCCCCCTACCCACATCTCTCTAAATGTGACAAACTACCCAGTTAATATAACCGCACCCCTTTGTGTCGCCGACCTCTCGAGTGGCGAGAGGTCAGAGGTCACCGCTAAGGGTGGACACCGCGGGTGTACCCTGGCGGCGTCCACAGACACTATCCCGTCACTTTGGAGGCGTCTCAAAGGGTCTCACCGCCAGGGGGCACACCGGGGAAAGTGGTTGTCCAGTGGCGGCTGTGGAGTTTGGGGGGGGGGGGGGGTCAGTGTGTATAGTTTATCCACGGTGTCACAGGTCAATGCTAGATAGAGATACGTACTTTAGGCACAGGACAGAGGTCACCCTTTGTATCTAAGTCAGGTGGACATCAAAGTAGATATATTTATACTTTAATAACGAGGTATCCACGCTAATAAATCACTCGCTTTAAGTGTTTCGATACCATTTTGTCATATGTTCCCCCTGTTTCTGTTGTAATGTAGGCTAAACCCCGTCACTAATCGCTAACTCCACCTGCGTTTTCACCGCATACATGTCCTCCAGGCCTAGTGCAACCTACAGACGAGAAACGGGAAGGGAACGTTTCATGAAGTGGTTCAGACCATATTTGTTAAACACATTGCTCATTAACCCGGGATGAAGCACGGCTTTGTAGGGTAGATAGTATCGACAAGGGGCCTGGCCTCTCTCCTCGACGCTATGCACCAGTGTGTAGCGACCTCAGAAGTCGCCCGTCACCACAGATTTCGATCAGAACGCGCCGATCCCCTGATGAGTTTTCATGGTTCACGACAGGTGCAACTTTGTGGCCCGTACACGGGAGGTCATGCTCGCTCCCACCTAATGTGGGATGGGGCTGTGGTCTCCGCCATTCACGGCCAACAGATAGCTGCATGTCATATGCTAATTAATAATGAAACACTGGTGCGGAGAAGTGTTTATGGTCTAATGGCAAGTGAGTCCATGGACGTATGTGACCGCGCTCCGGTCTGCAGTCAAGTCAGTGGGGTGGGGGCTTGTTCGCGGAGGGTGCCTTCCCTGAGGTTCAGACCAAATAGACCCCGAAAACTGTATGCACGGAACGATTATTCAATTATCTTAATACCACAAAAGGTAATGGCTAATTTAACAAACGAAATAAGGTGTACGTTTCAACGTGTGAAGCTTGGCTATCATGTGTTATTACGAATAGTTTTGCTGCACCATGTGTTATTACAAATTCACACAGTAACGCTGCTGCATAACGCAGCAAGAATCTCGGAGGGCGACTCTGGGGTTGCGTGTGGTGTGACGACTGAACTAAGGTAATTCAGTTGCCGCTCCAAGTGATGGACGGAGTGCAATCGATCAGACGGCCATTGTCGCGTGGAGGCACTTCCGGTGAGGGCACTGAGTGTTTCTCAGATGTCGCCCGAGATGTGTTTCCGCTTGTTTAGTTTGATATGTTAGCGATGACAATGAGGCAAGGATCGGGCCGCATTGTTCGCCTACAGGAGGGGGGAGGGGTCGGGGGGGGGGGGGTGACATAGGAACGCTGTCCCCGCCTCGGAACCCGCTGCACAATGACCGCCAAGACACTGGCTCTATGGGTGGGTAGGTGTGGGTTACCCAAGCGTTACAACGGATGGTAGGCCAATGGCTATTCTAATAACTGCCGGGTGGTCCTTGAAATGAGCCGCCTCCACCCACCCACCCACTGTGTGCATTGCCATGTGGCCCTGACTGGACACCCCCCCCCCACGCCTCTCACCCACCCACCAGTCAGTACATGACATGACCCCTCCCCTCCCCCTCTGCCGCCGTCACGCGCTCTTTGCTCTCCGGGATTTTAATGAGCGCCGGTTATTGTCGGTGAGCGCTTTATACGTCCATCGTGACAAAGCCTTCGCCGTAATTCCGTGACACACCTCCAACGAGAAATCAAATTTATACCTTGCCTTCTTGGCGGCGAGGCGGGCGGTGGGGATGGTGGTGGGGGGGTGGGGGGGCAGTGGTGGGTCAGAACCCAAGTGGAGGTGACAAGTGCTGACGTCTGGTGTGATGGGTTGGTACTTAGCTCGTTAGCCGTGTGGCCCCGATAGCCATCTAATAGTACCCCAAGGACCCACCTCAGTCTCCGTCCGCCAGAGGTTCTCCCCTGGCGTAATACCTGATTGATTCTGTTCCTATATGTCCTGACGGCGACTGTCTTGTCAATAGCTGTTTGATCGATGAAGAAGACACCATGTTTTATCATACCATACTGAAGTAAACTAACCACATAATTGGACTAATTATGCTATGAAAGTTACAGGTGCTCTCTCATGCCTACATTCAATGATATTTTTGTGGTTAAAACTTGCAGAAGAAGATACGTTCACGGCGATGCTGTGCCCATGACGCCTAGGGACATGTCGATGCGTGCGGGAGGGAGGGGGTGGGGGGGGGGCGGGGGGGGTCATGGATATTTGTTCCCAGCATACTGAGAGTTGACAGGTGACCTTTCTCTGAAGGTACGAGATGTTGAGTAAGAGGAGCGTGACTTCCACCCTGGCGGTCTCTCCTGACACTGAGGACCACCAGGGCGACACGCAGTCCTCACGCTGATCATTTAGTCCTAATGGTGTGATTCACGGCCATTGGTGCAAGGGTTTCTTCTAACCAAAGTAGACATTTCATATGAAATATGTTGTAACTGGGGTAGTCACCGACTGGCGACAATTTGAGTCTCCCGTAACCAGAAAACCGCAAGCCGTTGTGTAGACTATGAAAACCTACACTATGCCATGTAGACATATGCTGTCCCAGGAGGTCCCATGGCCACCATTGATATCCGTGATGCCCAATGACGTCACATGACGCCCAATGATGTCACACGACGCACAATGACGTCACATGACGCACAATGACGTCCTATGACGCACAATGACGTCACACGACGCATAATGACTTCACGTGACGCACAATGACGCACAGTGGCGTCCCATGACGCCAAATGACTTCACAAGACGCCACATGACGTCTAATGCTTTGAAATAAATATGGCGTCTTTTGGGGGGGTCTTTACAGGTACGAACTGGTCCTGTGACGTCATTCCACCTCGGGCAGAGGTGTGTTGGTAATGCACTTTCTACTCCGGGCAGATACCATGTGATAAAGGCTTCATGTGACGTGCATAGGTCTCTCCATCGTGTCCTCGGTGACTGGAGGAAGCTTGTGTGTCGGCCCTGTTAAAGCAATGTCAACTACACCTAAATGTCTATTTACTAAATTGCTTTAACGCAAAATAACAGCCAACAGCTGGTGAGGAGCCGTTGACTGGCAGATTCAATCTCACATTCCGCAAGCACTTCGAGACCTACCATACAATATTGATACATGATATTATGTAAGCCTGTATAATACCTTCCTTCGTCCGGTGGGTCTGGCAGGTATGGCGGCCAGACAGGTGGCGCCCCTCGCGGTGACCTTCAGACAGGGGGGGGGGGGAGGGGAGAGTGTAATCATCACGGTAGCCTCTTTGAAATCATGTCTGGCAGGGTCAAGGTCGCTATGGCGGAGAGAGCTAGAGGACATATAGAGGACATAGGACCAAAGGGTTGACGACTGATTTACATCATTGTGTGAGTTTTCCCTGTGAGTGTATACTATAAAAACCAAACATTGAGTGTGGTATGTTGGCCTTCTTCATGGCTTCTTGGACCGGGGAGCCGGGGGGTGGGGTGGGGGGGGGGCGGCATCGATTGGTCTGCGCCCTTGGGTCTGAGGCTCTGTGGGGAGAAGGGGGTGGGGTGGGGTGGGGGTGGGTGTTACCGAGGTGTGAGCACTGGGGTCTGAGCCTCCGTGGAGTCAGGGGGTTGGGGTGGGGGTGTTCCCGGGGTCTGACCCCCTGTGAGACACTGAACAGATACCTCTCTGGGCGCACTGTAGGGGGTATAAAAAGTGGAATGTGCTATAAAGAGGACGTCGGAGGCGAAGGACGACTGTCGTGATACCGATACCCCCCCACCCCCCCCCCCCCCACCCACAACCCCTCCTTATCGGTAGCTTTGCCCCCAGCCATAGCTAGAACTACTACCATAGCCCCGATAGATGTCAGTCAAAGATGATGACTTCTTGTGAAACAAATTCCAGATTGGTCTTGAAAGTTTGTAATGTCTGAATAAAGCTGTTCAGGGATTTTGGTTTCACGTCATGTGGTTAGAGATTGTTGGTTGCCTCAGTGGTCGACATCTCAGTGCCCCTCCCTCCCTCCCCCCCTCTCTCCCTGTTATGTTATCGTATGTTCTGTCGTATGTTGTTAGGCACACACCAGCAGTGATAACCAGTACACCAGAAAGCCACACTTTCCGGCATGAGATGCACCAGCTAATCGAGGTGTTGTCTCGGGTTGTCCTGGAGGGGGTACCTTCATTAACCCTTCCACTGCTGGTGGGCAGTCTCACGGCGGTACCAGGCCCGTTCACCGTGATGAAGCCACCATGGCTGATGTATACCTAGCGGCGGTACCAGGCCCGTCCATCCTATGATGAAGCCACCATGGCTGATGTATACCTAGCGGCGGTACCAGGCCCGTTCATCCTATGATGAAGCCACCATGGCTGATGTATACCTAGCGGCGGTACCAGGCCCGTCCATCCTATGATGAAGCCACCATGGCTGATGTATACCTAGCGGCGGTACCAGGCCCGTCCATCCTGATGAATCCACCATGGCTGATGTATACTTAGCGGCGGTACCAGGCCCGTCCACCCTGATGAAGCCATCATAGCTGATGTATACCTAGCGGCGGTACCAGGCCAGTCCATCCTATGATGAAGCCACCATGGCTGATGTATACCTAGCGGCGGTACCAGGCCCGTCCATCCTGATGAAGCCACCATGGCTGATGTATACCTAGCGGCGGTACCAGGCCCGTCCATCCTATGATGAAGCCATCATGGCTGATGTATACCTAGCGGCGGTACCAGGCCCGTCCATCCTGATGAAGCCATCATGGCTGATGTATACCTAGCGGCGGTACCAGGCCCGTCCATCCTGATGAAGCCACCATGGCTGATGTATACCTAGCGGCGGTACCAGGCCCGTCCATCCTGATGAAGCCATCATGGCTGATGTATACCTAGCGGCGGTACCAGGCCCGTCCATCCTGATGAAGCCACCATGGCTGATGTATACCTAGCGGCGGTACCAGGCCCGTTCACCCTGATGAAGCCATCATGGCTGATGTATACCTAGCGGCGGTACCAGGCCCGTCCATCCTGATGAAGCCATCATGGCTGATGTATACCTAGCGGCGGTACCAGGCCCGTCCATCCTGATGAAGCCATCATGGCTGATGTATACCTAGCGGCGGTACCAGGCCCGTCCACCCTGATGAAGCCATCATGGCTGATGTATACCAAGCGGCGGTACCAGGCCCGTCCATCCTGATGAAGCCATCATGGCTGATGTATACCTAGCGGCGGTACCAGGCCCGTTCATCCTATGATGAAGCCATCATGGCTGATGTATACCTAGCGGCGGTACCAGGCCCGTTCACCCTGATGAAGCCATCATGGCTGATGTATACCTAGCGGCGGTACCAGGCCCGTCCATCCTGATGAAGCCACCATGGCTGATGTATACCTAGCGGCGGTACCAGGCCCGTCCATCCTATGATGAAGCCACCATGGCTGATGTATACCTAGCGGCGGTACCAGGCCCGTCCATCCTGATGAAACCATCATGGCTGATGTATACCTAGCGGCGGTACCAGGCCCGTCCATCCTGATGAAGCCATCATGGCTGATGTATACCTAGCGGCGGTACCAGGCCCGTCCACCCTGATGAAGCCATCATGGCTGATGTATACCTAGCGGCGGTACCAGGCCCGTCCATCCTATGATGAAGCCATCATGGCTGATGTATACCTAGCGGCGGTACCAGGCCCGTTCACCCTGATGAAACCATCATGGCTGATGTATACCTAGCGGCGGTACCAGGCCCGTCCATCCTGATGAAGCCACCATGGCTGATGTATACCTAGCGGCGGTACCAGGCCCGTCCATCCTGATGAAGCCATCATGGCTGATGTATACCTAGCGGCGGTACCAGGCCCGTCCATCCTATGATGAAGCCATCATGGCTGATGTATACCTAGCGGCGGTACCAGGCCCGCCCATCCTGATGAAGCCATCATGGCTGATGTATACCTAGCGGCGGTACCAGGCCCGTCCATCCTATGATGAAGCCATCATGGCTGATGTATACCTAGCGGCGGTACCAGGCCCGTCCATCCTGATGAAGCCATCATGGCTGATGTATACCTAGCGGCGGTACCAGGCCCGTCCATCCTGATGAAGCCATCATGGCTGATGTATACCTAGCGGCGGTACCAGGCCCGTTCATCCTATGATGAAGCCATCATGGCTGATGTATACCTAGCGGCGGTACTAGGCCCGTCCATCCTGATGAAGCCATCATGGCTGATGTATACCTAGCGGCGGTACCAAGCCCGTTCACCCTGATGAAGCCACCATGGCTGATGTATACCTAGCGGCGGTACCAGGCCCGTCCATCCTGATGAAGCCACCATGGCTGATGTATACCTAGCGGCGGTACCAGGCCCGTCCGTCCTGATGAAGCCATCATGGCTGATGTATACCTAGCGGCGGTACCAGGCCCGTCCATCCTGATGAAGCCACCATGGCTGATGTATACCTAGCGGCGGTACCAGGCCCGTCCATCCTGATGAAGCCACCATGGCTGATGTATACCTAGCGGCGGTACCAGGCCCGTCCATCCTATTATGAAACCATCATGGCTGATGTGTATACCTAGCGGCGGTACCAGGCCCGTTCATCCTATGATGAAGCCATCATGGCTGATGTATACCTAGCGGCGGTACCAGGCCCGTCCATCCTGATGAAGCCACCATGGCTGATGTATACCTAGCGGCGGTACCAGGCCCGTCCATCCTATGATGAAGCCATCATGGCTGATGTATACCTAGCGGCGGTACCAGGCCCGTCCATCCTGATGAAGCCACCATGGCTGATGTATACCTAGCGGCGGTACCAGGCCCGTCCATCCTATGATGAAGCCATCATGGCTGATGTATACCTAGCGGCGGTACCAGGCCCGTCCATCCTATGATGAAGCCACCATGGCTGATGTATACCTAGCGGCGGTACCAGGCCCGTTCACCCTATGATGAAGCCACCATGGCTGATGTATACCTAGCGGCGGTACCAGGCCCGTCCATCCTATGATGAAGCCACCATGGCTGATGTATACCTAGCGGCGGTACCAGGCCCGTCCATCCTATGATGAAGTCACCATGGCTGATGTATACCTAGCGGCGGTACCAGGCCCGTCCATCCTATGATGAAGCCATCATGGCTGATGTATACCTAGCGGCGGTACCAGGCCCGTCCATCCTATGATGAAGCCACCATGGCTGATGTATACCTAGCGGCGGTACCAGGCCCGTCCATCCTATGATGAAGCCACAATGGCTGATGTATACCTAGCGGCGGTACCAGGCCCGTCCATCCTGATGAAGCCACCATGGCTGATGTATACCTAGCGGCGGTACCAGGCCCGTCCATCCTGATGAAGCCATCATGGCTGATGTATACCTAGCGGGGGTACCAGGCCCGTTCATCCTATGATGAAGCCATCATGGCTGATGTATACCTAGCGGCGGTACCAGGCCCGTCCATCCTATGATGAAGCCACCATGGCTGATGTATACCTAGCGGCGGTACCAGGCCCGTCCATCCTATGATGAAGCCACCATGGCTGATGTATACCTAGCGGCGGTACCAGGCCCGTCCATCCTGATGAAGCCATCATGGCTGATGTATACCTAGCGGCGGTACCAGGCCCGTCCATCCTATGATGAAGCCACCATGGCTGATGTATACCTAGCGGCGGTACCAGGCCCGTCCATCCTATGATGAAGCCATCATGGCTGATGTATACCTAGCGGCGGTACCAGGCCCGTTCATCCTATGATGAAGCCATCATGGCTGATGTATACCTAGCGGCGGTACCAGGCCCGTTCACCCTGATGAAGCCATCATGGCTGATGTATACCTAGCGGCGGTACCAGGCCCGTCCATCCTGATGAAGCCACCATGGCTGATGTATACCTAGCGGCGGTACCAGGCCCGTCCATCCTATGATGAAGCCACCATGGCTGATGTATACCTAGCGGCGGTACCAGGCCCGTCCATCCTGATGAAACCATCATGGCTGATGTATACCTAGCGGCGGTACCAGGCCCGTCCATCCTGATGAAGCCATCATGGCTGATGTATACCTAGCGGCGGTACCAGGCCCGTCCACCCTGATGAAGCCATCATGGCTGATGTATACCTAGCGGCGGTACCAGGCCCGTCCATCCTATGATGAAGCCATCATGGCTGATGTATACCTAGCGGCGGTACCAGGCCCGTTCACCCTGATGAAACCATCATGGCTGATGTATACCTAGCGGCGGTACCAGGCCCGTCCATCCTGATGAAGCCACCATGGCTGATGTATACCTAGCGGCGGTACCAGGCCCGTCCATCCTGATGAAGCCATCATGGCTGATGTATACCTAGCGGCGGTACCAGGCCCGTCCATCCTATGATGAAGCCATCATGGCTGATGTATACCTAGCGGCGGTACCAGGCCCGCCCATCCTGATGAAGCCATCATGGCTGATGTATACCTAGCGGCGGTACCAGGCCCGTCCATCCTATGATGAAGCCATCATGGCTGATGTATACCTAGCGGCGGTACCAGGCCCGTCCATCCTGATGAAGCCATCATGGCTGATGTATACCTAGCGGCGGTACCAGGCCCGTCCATCCTATGATGAAGCCATCATGGCTGATGTATACCTAGCGGCGGTACCAGGCCCGTCCATCCTATGATGAAGCCACCATGGCTGATGTATACCTAGCGGCGGTACCAGGCCCGTTCACCCTATGATGAAGCCACCATGGCTGATGTATACCTAGCGGCGGTACCAGGCCCGTCCATCCTATGATGAAGCCACCATGGCTGATGTATACCTAGCGGCGGTACCAGGCCCGTCCATCCTATGATGAAGTCACCATGGCTGATGTATACCTAGCGGCGGTACCAGGCCCGTCCATCCTATGATGAAGCCATCATGGCTGATGTATACCTAGCGGCGGTACCAGGCCCGTCCATCCTATGATGAAGCCACCATGGCTGATGTATACCTAGCGGCGGTACCAGGCCCGTCCATCCTATGATGAAGCCACAATGGCTGATGTATACCTAGCGGCGGTACCAGGCCCGTCCATCCTGATGAAGCCACCATGGCTGATGTATCCCTAGCGGCGGTACCAGGCCCGTCCATCCTGATGAAGCCATCATGGCTGATGTATACCTAGCGGGGGTACCAGGCCCGTTCATCCTATGATGAAGCCATCATGGCTGATGTATACCTAGCGGCGGTACCAGGCCCGTCCATCCTATGATGAAGCCACCATGGCTGATGTATACCTAGCGGCGGTACCAGGCCCGTCCATCCTGATGAAGCCACCATGGCTGATGTATACCTAGCGGCGGTACCAGGCCCGTCCATCCTGATGAAGCCATCATGGCTGATGTATACCTAGCGGCGGTACCAGGCCCGTCCATCCTATGATGAAGCCATCATGGCTGATGTATACCTAGCGGCGGTACCAGGCCCGTTCACCCTGATGAAGCCACCATGGCTGATGTGTATACCTAGCGGCGGTACCAGGCCCGTCCAACCTGATGAAGCCATCATGGCTGATGTGTATACCTAGCGGCGGTACCAGGCCCGTTCACCCTGATGAAGCCACCATGGCTGATGTATACCTAGCGGCGGTGCCAGGCCCGTCCATCCTGATGAAGCCATCATGGCTGATGTATACCTAGCGGCGGTACCAGGCCCGTCCATCCTGATGAAGCCATCATGGCTGATGTATACCTAGCGGCGGTACCAGGCCCGTCCATCCTGATGAAGCCACCATGGCTGATGTATACCTAGCGGCGGTACCAGGCCCGTCCATCCTGATGAAGCCATCATGGCTGATGTATACCTAGCGGCCGTATTCGCGGTTGCACGGTGACTCGGGACCCTTAGTTCGGATTCCCGAACCGTAATGAGTAATTGATGGGGAGGAAATCCTACCTGGATGGACAGGAAGCGGAGGCAGATTGCGTGCGGTGGCGTGTCAGGAGCTGGAGGGGAGAGTAGCTAAATGTGGGAGGGGCGGGACGGGCCAAAGATAGACGGGGTGGGCGGGCGAGGGGGGAGGAGGGTGGTGGAGACAGGAGAGGAGGGGGGGGGGATAGGCGTCGGAACAGAAAGTGAGGGCCAGGTACAAGCCACAGCATCATGAGTATACAGATATCGCTTTCATAGACAAATGCCCGGATCTGTCTCCCCCCACAAAGCGGGGAATATTTATAACTGGCGTCCATGAAGTATTAATGCATTCATTTCAGCCGGTATCCCGTGATATTCCACACCCTACGGGGGTGAGGGGGTGGGGGGGGGGCATCCATTGGGAATCACGTGACCCCCCCCCTGGGGATCTCATAAACCCCTTGTCAGGGTTTGGAGTTTGCCCTGGAAGACCCCCCGCGTTGAGGGCTTAATTAAACACCCCTCTGTGGGGTGGGGCCGGCATTCTGGGTGTGCCGTCTCCGCCTGGGACTGATGCTATGATGTCGGAAGACGAATCTCCTCTTGCCGTGCCCCTGGGAACGGTGGCTGGGTGGTGGCGTGGGGGGCGGGGGTATATACCTGGCCTCTATGGAGATCTGTAATGCGTGCCGGGGTATCCCACGTGACCTACTTCCACAGGGCGTTAATCTGCCCGTGGGCGTGGTTCAGATGGGCGATAATGGAGAACACACGTGCAGGGCCCACGGGAAGGCTGGCACCACTGGTGTGCCGTCCGGTCCATTATGTCCTTCCACAAGTAGTTTCATGTGTATTACTATTTATTCTGGCCTAATGGTGTTACCATTATACCAAAACTGAATTCCAAATGTTTTATTACTGGTACATTTCTGGTTCTGGCCTAATTGCTTTTTTTAACTGGCACATTTGTTGAGTCTGACGATTTGGTGCTGTTAAGTAAATACACAAAAACAAGTCTTGCTTTGCAGTGGTCTCCGTATATAAGAGTCCGGTGCACTTAGAAGTGTAATGGTGACAAAGTGTTTACTGTTGCCATGATCCAACGGCCATTTGATTTGTCAGGTTTCATGCCGCTTAATAATTATCAAATTGTGCGTGAATAATCAACAATTAGTCCACATTCTGGCCTCGATATATTCGTAAAATATATACACAAATAACGACACGCACCACTATGTTATTGTGTACGCTCTGTGGTGACTACCGCCTTCGACGACTGAGATTTCCTTTGTGTCTGTTTAGCATGTTTGAGTACTGTTGGCACGGATGTTTCCTATCAGACTTAATTTCAAGGTTTATGGGTGTTCTAAATGAAGTCCTACATTAACCTCTCTGCGACCAATAAAAAACACTGACAAAGCGGAAACAGTTAGCGCGCCGACTTCCGGTTAGTGGTGGCGTCTCGCGGCGTGCTGTCTGTCTGTGTGTCTGTCGCCTTCCTCGCACCACTTCAGGCCGCCGATCAACGTGGAGTGTACGTGTACTTCAGTCTGACGGACACACAGACCCTCCCATCCACCCTTAACATGCGTGCCCAGAAAAAACAAAACTTGCTAGATGTTGTTCCTGTGGCCTGGAGAATGTCAGTGTAACGTTAAGCTACCAGGATGGGGGAGTGTTATATAGCGGTCTGGTGTCTGGGTGTACTTGACGTCATGCCTGGGCAATGTAGAGGTAAAAGGGCTGAGGGATTAAGCGCTATATAACTTTAATTAAACGGACAATACCCTGGACAACACGGTCTTGAAACATCAAAGATCAAGACTTGAAATATACCGGAGTTCGTAGGACTGAGGCCAACCTTTGTCGTCTGTGAGGCCAACCTTTGTCGTCTGTGAGGCCAACCTTTGTCGTCTGTGAGGCCAAACTTTGTCGTCTGTGAAGGGAACAGTTTGTAGCTGTTTGTTGGCATGAGGGGGTCGGGCAATTGTCGTCTCTACGTGGAACATCGTAAAGCTGTTTAGTGAGTGAGAGGGGTGGGGGGAGTCTCGCGTTACAGTTCTTAGTCTCTCTTGGCCGCCGATTAAGATTTTGTAAATGTTTGTTGGCCGGCACTGGTCTTTGATGGTCCTAGGGTGCAAGGAATATGCTGGGGGTAGGGGAGGGGAGGGGCGGCCGGTCGGTGGTGGTTGCGGGTGGGGGGGGGGGTGGAGGCGGGCTGTGAGGGAAGGGAGACTGGATGAGGGGGAGCAGGTGAGGGGGAGGAGGGGAGTCGTCCATCGATGTGGAACGCATGTTTCAGTGTGGACCAGACTCTCAATGAAGTGGTTCATTTTCATATAAATCGAATTTCGTCACCTCCCGAATCGTTTCAGGTGACTGGCACGTTGATGTTCGCTTTGTGTGTGATCACAAAGGACGTGATGGTCCTAAGGGTTAATATTACCTCAGTGGGAGAGGGTTAATGGCTTGTGGGAAAGGTGTGGGGGAGGGGACAGCGAGCTGGGTGTGTGAGTGGGGGGTTGTATGGGTGTGTGTCTGTGTGTGTGTTGGGGGGGGGGGGATGGGGGCAGCGAGATGTGGGACTAATGGCTCAGAGTACAGGACATCGGGGTGTGTGGATATGAGTTAGTTGATATATGGCCCGAGCAGTTATAAACTGTAGTACATGCCACTATGTAGTCTTTGTGGATTCGAACCTACGATATATACAGCCATTGTATTCCAATTGGTATCCCCAAGGGAGTGACAAGACCGCTCTCCGCCCCCTGCCCCCCACCCCCCTCTTTACCCCTGTCCTCAACCAGAGGTCATCATGGCTGCGCTCAAAGCTCAAAGCGCAAGGCTTCGTCAATAGACCGGCGTGGGGGGGGGGGTGGTGGGGGCGGGGTGCTAATTTCCTTTGTCAAGCGTCTTCGGTTTTCACCTGACCACGAGACAAATTATTTGGGGCGCGCCAAGAGGGTACTCTGGGCCATTAATCACCCCCACCCCCCTCCCTCCCCCTCCCTTCCCCCCAGCCCTCCCCCTCTCCCTCCCCTTTCACCTGGACACCATTACCTATGCGTCATGATGCCAAGCCACGTGACCACGTCACGTGACTTCACGCCGTGCGCACAACACGTGCATCCCTTCAATGATTCATGCGCCATTAAAATGACTAGGTCATTAGGTCAACAGGCCCATGAATAATTACTCTTTTCATTGTAACCGTTAAGCGAGTGAAGGGCAGGAGGCTGTGTGGATCTGGAACTGAAGAATCAGATCGATCCCTGTTTGGGAGCCCCCATAGCTCCCCAGCTCCCTGGCTCCCTGGCTCCCTGGCTCCCTGGCCCCATAGCTCCCTAGCTCCCTAGCTCCCTGGCCCCCATAGCTCCCCAGCTCCCTGGTTCCCTGGCCCCCATAACTCCCCAGCTCCCTGGCTCAGTTGGTAAACAAGCTGAGCTGCAGATCACCATGTCGCGTGTTCGCGCCCTGGCGCCTGAGCCTGGGTCATGTATCTGAGTCATGTCATCCAGCGCCATTTAGTTGTCCCGGGGGCCTTCGTGGCCGGGTATGACCTTCATGTGCGCAGCGGTGGCCGGGTATGGCCTTTATGTGCGCAGCGGTGGCCGGGAATGGCCTTTATGTGCGCAGCGGTGGCCGGGTATGACCTTTATGTGCGCAGCGGTGGCCGGGTATGACCTTTATGTGCGCAGCGGTGGCCGGGTATGGCCTTTATGTGCGCAGCGGTGGCCGGGTATGGCCTTTATGTGCGCAGCGGTGGCCCGGTATGGCCTTTATGTGCGCAGCGGTGGCCGGGTATGACCTTTATGTGCGCAGCGGTGGCCGGGAATGGCCTTCATGTGCGCAGCGGTGGCCCGGTATGACCTTCATGTGCGCAGCGGTAACCCGAAACACCAACATTTCATATCAGTTTGATCCGTTTCTATGGTAACGTTGATTGAATGAAGTGGTTATCTTGTTGATTTAATCAAAGAATGCTGCAGCATCGATATCTCGTCAGTTTCTGAAATCTTGTGGCTGGAGGGTAAAACTGAGAAACGTTTCTTGAAGAAAGATGGCTTAATAGAAGATGGAATGTTATCAATGACATCAGGTCTCAACCTGATGCCTGTCACTTAACGCTTCAGGTCTGTCTGCACTTCCCTTGACCTCTTCTACCCTTGTGTGTTCTGTACCCTTTCCGTTACTCAATATCCCTGGGTACGGGGCGTGACTAGTGGCTGGGGGGGCGGGGGTGTTTGTGTAGCCCGCCTCTACCTGTAACCAGTTCAGAGGTTGTTACCAGGAGACATGGCAACGGCTTCAGGCCGACACGGGCCGCACGGTCACGTGGTCAGTGAGATGGATACCCCGGAAGTGACCCCATCTTGACCTTCCTGCCCCAGGTCCATGTCACGTGGCATATCTGGATCTACAAGAGTTCCGTGCAGGATCAAATGTCGGGATTTCTGGTATTTTCACTCCAGGGGAAGATTTGCTCGACCCCCTGTGTAGTCAGTCTCCCAGAGTCTCCCCTGGAGGCCGTACCACACCCCCCCCCCCCCCGCAGTACTTGCCTTCCCTAGGCACCCCCTCACCCGCATTACTTGCCCCAGAGCCTTCCCCTCTAGAGACCCACACCCCTGTCATCCCCCCAAGCCCCCCTCCCCCGCAGTAGTTGCCTTCTCTATGCACCCCCTCGCCTGCAAGAAACTCCCTGGATCATTAACCTACACACCCCTCATCCCCCCACGGCCCCCTCCCCCGCAGTGCTTGCCCTACAGCGTTGCCCAAAGACCCCCCCCCCCCACCCCCTCTCCCCGCAGTGCTGGCACTTGAGTTTCGTCGAACTCAACCACCCCACCCTCCAGGAGCGGCTTGGGACCCTAGTCCCGCTGGTTTCTTTCCGGGATTCGGTTTGTTTGTCTTCCACGACCGTCCCGATATGATAACCGACCTGGTACGGCAGCCCCTCCCCCCTCCCCGAGTCCCCCCTCCCCCCACCACAAGGCCCGGCTGCTCATCAGCAGTAAACGCAGCGCCACCTATTGCTTGGCGAGTGATACGCCTCACCTGCTGCAGGCAGTGGGTGGGTATCTCACCCCCCTCTCCGTCAGTGGGTGGGTACCTCGTCCCCACCCCCGTCAGTACCAAATGCGAGACACCATCACCTGCTTCCAATGCACGTGCTAATGACCTAAGTCCATCTCTAGGGGGCAGGAGGGGGGGGGGGCGGTCGTTAGTGAGGTAGGACTTCGGAGTCGGAGAGGGCGGTGGTAGGGGGAGGCGGGGTAGAGGATCGTTAGCGGGGCGGGAGGGTGGCTACATGGGGTGGGGATGATGTCGGGATGGGGTTGTGTTACAGGGATGGGGTCAAATCCGGCCAATGAATTCTAGGAAATGTTGGTTCTCGTGCAAACAGGGATTGGGTGTAAGTCCCGGGTGTACCTCCAGCCACCGTACCCCCCTCCCTCCCCCTTTCCCTCCCGCCCCTCCCCCCCCACTCCCGGGGCCTGTTATTGTTTACCTATGTGTATCCCATTGCCAGTCTACAGCAACAAATACACATTAATACTCCACACGTGACGAACCTGAGACCGTTCCCTTACCCCCCCCCCCCCCCCAACCCTACCCCTCTCCTCGTTTACCGGACTGCCCTTCCCCTTCGTGACGGACCACTCCTGTGACCAAGTTGGCACAGTGCTAAGGCATCTTTTTTGCTTGCTGTACTTAGACATGACAAGCCATTTGACGATTTATAAATACATCATTTTAGCATGTTACATGCGGACCGATAATAAAGGGGGATTCACTGCAATGACATGAGCCAAGTGGACCAAATATCTCGTCAGATCAGTGGTTATACTCGGCATTGTGGGGAGGGGGCATGGGTCAGGGAGCGAGGGGGCCCTTCAGCCCGCCCCCCCCCCCCCCCCCCCCCGTGATCCACCTGTGTGGTACATACCCATCAATCTGCTCTATCGTCTATCACTATCGTCTACCACCGCCAGGTGTCGTTACTGGCGTGAGACGTGTTCACGGGCTACAGCCCCAGTGAGTGATGTGTGAGCGATGCGTGTTGTACCGACTGAGAGAACACTGAGTCCCTTTGTCATGGCCGCCCTCACCAGTGAATATCATCCTCAGTTATCTCTCCAAAGAACAGGCAGGGGGGGGGGGGGGGGGGTGGGGGCCGTAAACACAGGACGGAATACTCTCTGCGGATGATGAATTATTTCTCACTTTCGCGTCAGAGAGAGAGGTTCTTGTTTACTGTTACATTGATGTGTAATGTATTTCTTTTTGTGCATTCTTTATTTATTTATTTTGTAGTAATTATCTCTGATTACAGTTTTTATATCTACAGCCGTTGTTTTTTTGTTTTTTTTTGCTTTAGGTGACGTCACGCCTCACAATGGGACTTTCTGCGACCAGTCGTTTCTGGGTCGCGAGAAACACGGGGTGATCAGCAGCTACAACTACCCCTTCAACTACCCCCACAACCTGACCTGCACCTACAACATCTACCTGGAACACCCGCCAGATGGCACCTCCGTCGTGTGCCTCGTCTTTCGCCGCTTTCAGCTGGAGACGTCGACTCCGTTCTGCAGCTTCGACTACCTCAAGCTGGAGTACATCAACCTGAAGTACTGCGGCTCCGGTCTGTGGCAGTATGGCGTGGCCACCACCAGGCCCAGCTCCAACGTCTGGTCCAAGGATTTCTGCTGTGAGTACCAACCTACCCGACACATGGCCCTCAAGCCTGGGCCGGCCCGCTAGCTCAGTGGGTTAGAGCGCTCGGCTTCAGTGCTCCGGCCACCTGAGAGCCTAACGGCACGTGGATCGATGGTTCGAGCCCCGCTGTGGCCATGTCTGTGTAGTCGCAGGATAAAGATCCCATGTCCTTCTTCGCAAAGAGTAAAGGGTTCCCCCGGGGACATGGCGCCACTCTCTCTTCCTTCTCCCATTCACGTGATATGCCCTAAAGTGGTTGAAGCGTCCTGAATAAATGGTCTCCAACCTGAGGAGACAGACATCTGCGTGTTGAGGCACACGATTGTGGTCTCTTTATAATGTATAATATGTTGTAAAACTGGAGCAATTACTCTTTCGCTTCCGCTCTCTCGCCCGACTATACATGTAGTTGTATTCATCGTTGCTGAACCTAAAGTTTTTTTGTTTTTTTCTGTTGCGGAAAGTGTGGCTGCTGTAGATTTATTTCCCGTCACCATACCCCATGTTGCGTTGTCGCGTGATGTCTCGCTTACCTCAAGGCAGCACCGTGGCTTTAATAACGCTCCTCACGGCATGATGGTCCAATCAAGTAAAACTGGAAAGTGAGCAGTCGGTGACCCACTCGACTGAACACTGAAAACTGGACGCGGTGTCTCGCTACGGACACATCGATCATATCTTATCGTGTCGGCCACATTCCTTAGACAGGACTTTATCAGAGAGAGGTTATTAACTAGAGGTATTCATTGACTAGAGGTATTCATCAGACGAGGTATTCATGAAACACACAGGTTCTCCCCGGACGAGCGTTATAGGCCAGACTAGAATTACACACCTCGAGGCGTTTCCAATTAGCGTTGTTCCAGAAGTTTGTTTTCTTGTAATTTTTATGCAAGACAAATAACTTTTGCTGCGGCCCTGCCGTCATCTATTAACAGGACCCGTGCATGTTAATCAATCCCTGTCTCGGCTCTGCTTTCTTATAAAACTGCGCAAAACACGTAGCTTGTTGCTTCACTCCCGTTGAGTTTAGACAAGTCGTTCTTTGTCCAGTGACCGTTTATAAGGCTGATGTCACGCCTAAAGAGAGATCCGTTCATTCCAGTGCCTCTATCACAGTTGTCTGGCCCTGTTCGGCAGTACGCACGCGGCGGCTCTCTCCACACGCACGGCATTCTGTCCACTTTCTTTCATACTCTTCTGGAAAAGACTAGAATTTGCTTGCTAGGTCCTAGCTTCTTAACATGCTCCGGTGGAGATAGTTGATATAAATTGCGCGAATACCTAGATACTTATACCTAGACACTGTAAAACTGTTGTTTATTTTACTTTGTATGGCGTTACCAAGGGTTGGTCTACCCTTGGTCTTTGTTTTGACACCAGGGAGGAACTTTCTTCGGGTGACTTGGGTCTTTATAACTCTAGTGGTTTTGTGGTACTGCGAGAAGGTATGTGTCGTCTTTATCAAGCCCAGATAGCACAGGGAAAACAGTTACCATGTTGACGGGGTGTGAGTTATAACGGGGAACCAGTTACCATTGTGACGCGGTGTGAGTTATGCCGGGGAACCAGTTGCTATTGTGACGGGGGACCAGTTACCATTGTGACGGGGTGTGAGTTATAACGGGGAACCAGTTACCATTGTGACGGGGTGTAAGTGATAACGGGTTCTGTGTACTTAAAGAGGAACTGAGAGGTCCGGTAATGTTAACAGCATAGTAGCAGATGATCTAACCAGAAGGCTCGGGATCCTGGCAGTAGTGTATCAACAATGGTGTCCTGGAGCCTTTCTTTCGTGCAACACCTTTATTCATTCCCATAATCGTTCAGTAATTCGTGATAATGTGGGAAGCATCATTTGAAAAGTTTGTTTAGACAGAGATACGATTGGTTTCGACTTATGCCTTAATACGATCTCAGTGCAATGTTTGCTTTACTACTTTTGTTTGCATAATAGTAATATTTGATGCCGTTTATAAAGCCACGAAAGACTGGGGTAAGGTAAGGTCTCCCGTAGTTATATATTTGCCAATTATATATATCTATGATTATTTTGTCGATAAAGGGCTAAGGTGATACTCCAAACAGAACAGCCTGAGCTAATGTATAGCGGTAAAACACTTGTTTTCTGTCCAGAGCTTGTGTAAAATAATTAACTACCCTACACATCTGACCCCGCCACCCGTCCTATCGCATCTCCGACGGTCACCAAAGAGCCACCAGGCACCAGTGGGATCCAGTTAGTTAGTCTCCAGTGGGAATGACGCAGTAGGTGTGTGAGACATTTGTCATCATGGTGATGCCGCCAGTCACCGCATCCTCGCTTGGATATACGTATGCTATATATATAACAAGTGCCTACATCAGAAACAGTTTAAATGCTGCACAAACAAACAACAGATATATATACGGGTGCTTACCGCACGGGATTTGGGGCCCCACTTATCATGTTCAGGACCTTTTCTATTATTTATGACATGTAATCTGCTGAGTCATCGCTACAGACGAATCCTGATCCATTGTGACGTCAGGAGAAGTCGAGACATATTCAAACTCCACCATCCCTTATTATCGCTCATGTTGCCCAACATTTCATCCACGCTTACACACATACAGTACATTGTCGCCACAGTTAACACGAATGGGAGTTAGCATTGCTTGGAATTACGTGGGTCGTTTGATGACGCGTTCATGCGATCAAATGAGGCCATTACTATAACACGAGGCCTTTGTGAGACTGGGAGACAGGAAGCTCTGGGAGGATGAACTTTTACTACCGCGCTGACAAGGCCCCACGGCGCGTACCGAGGGCTCTTCACGGCCCAGAGAGACCAACATCCAAAGTGGTCCTTGTATATCTAATACATCAATGGTTCCGCATTGTTATGTTGTATAACTGTTCTCACCTCGCTCGTCCAGTCGTAACATTGTCGACGAGTACGCTGCCTTTAATACATGAACGTACATAAGTAAATCCTGGCGAAATATCGACGCGCAGTTACCTCTAGATTTGCTTGTGTTCACAGTCTCGTCTTTCACCGCTTGTCCCATGGTGCTAAATATTTGTAGACCCCCCCCCCCCCCCCTCCCACTCCCCGGGGGCTCTATAGATTGTTTTACCTGAAGACTTAAAGGGGGGCCGTGAACCAGTATAAATGACTTAGTCACGGATATAGGCTGTTAACGACCGATGCAACTAAGATACAACTTGGATAAAAAGGCAGCGTGTTGGAATGAGAATGTAAAGCAGTTAGCTATGAAGCCAAGCGAAGTCCATTGAACCACAAGACAGCTCAGGAAAGTCTGTGGAACCACATGGAGCCTTCATAAGTCAGTGGACGCCAAGTAAAACCTAAGTAAACATATCGAGAAGTGAAATGTGAAGTCTGCCTCAACGACAAGTTATGTAGATGCTATGTAAGTAAACATTTGGTGTTTGATATTTGTTATGTGTTAGCATTGACCATATTGCCATATATGACCACGGGGCTGCAGCGAGGGAGTGGGGTGGGGGCGAGAGAGGGGGGAGCTCAGATTGCTAAGCCCCCCGTCACCTGTGGTTAATATTTGTAACGCTATTTGACATTTGAAATCACCACGTGAGAGGAATTTGGGTCTCTTTAATGTAATATGTTACCCCCATCCCCATCCCCACCCCCCAACCGCCAATAGCCATAATGCTCGTTAGGCTCGTTCCCTGCGGCGAGGTCGCTCAGGTGGGTTCCCTGTGTGCCCATGCGGCCTGTGGGTTACGTGAGCGCCACCTGGTGAGTTACTCTCGCCAAGGTTACGACTTACGTCACGCGACCTGCTCATCAGTGGTGGAACCACGGAGCCGCCCGGGGGGGGGGGGGGGGGGCAGGTCGAGGCTGGTAACCAATCGGTGATAAACTACGGGTGTTCACAAGTCGCTATGACAACGAAGGGTTTGATGAATGGAGATGGCAGAATTCCAATGTGATGGAGGGAGGAGGGGGGCATGTTAGTTTAGGTTACCATGCGACTATATGTTGTTATTTCGATAAAATGGCTCTCAAACTTAAATAATAGTAAAAATGTTGAAGAGAGCTGCCATGTTGTTAATTATATATATGTAAGGAACCTTCCAGGGACGGGGGCGGCACTCCGGTCTCACTGCCAACAACATTACAACAGACAATATTCAGAAATTGCTGGAGGTGTCCTCCGTGTGGGGGTCGAGGGGGGTGGGGGGAGGGGTCACAATGTGTGTGCCATGCTATGAGGTGATGGGCCTCACCTATATAGGGGTGGAAGGCGATGTGTGTATGTTCTGTATAGTCACTGGCGACAATGAATTATGTGTCATTTCAATTAACGTCTGGCGGGTTTATCTGGAATATATGGATGTTTAGGGCTATAGGGCCCTACTCTAACCAGGATAAGGCATTGCTGTGTAAATGAGGGGGGGGGGGGTGGGTGGTGTCTGGTGGGGCTGGGCACCCTATCACGCACAAGGAATAATGGGCCTGATTTACAATAGGGGCGTAGTCGAGAGAGGTGGGCGGTTGCCGGGGGGGGCGCCGTCAGGTGGGGGCTGTCTCTGGGTCGTCACAGATGCCGGTTCGTACCTAGCCTAGCTTTGGTAGAGACCGTTGGGGGGGGGGGGGTGGGGGGGCTCTCTCTGGGTTGTCACAGGTGCCGGTTCGTACCTAGCCCCCAGCCAGCGGGTCCCTAACCCTCGTGTAACACTAGAATCTATTTACCGCACACAATAGTCAATTTGTATAGCGACCCCAAGGGAGTGGGCATTACCTGAGATCACCCACCCACTCCTCCCGCCCCTCTATGTTATGCTTGGCGCTACACACCCCTCGTTGGAGCATATGTCCCTCGAGCGCCTTGGCTTTATTACCCAGTTGGGCAGTTGTTATTTCATTCACAACCCATTTCCACCTGTAATAAAAAAGACAGGCATTATAAAAACTGTGGTTTGCCGAATGGACGTTGTACTTTTCTTCCAGATGCTTGTGACTCTTTGGGCTGAATAAGTTGACACCTTTTTGTCGCCGGCCTGTTTAGCCAATCGCTCGGCGGTGGTTATAAATTCCTTAAATGGGGCCTGCTACTTACCTTGGCGTTCCATGTCTGGTCACGTGATACCATTAAACCCTAGGCAGACGACACGGCGCGTTGTCGGCGCGAAGGTCATGGAGGTCACAGCAGTATATAATGCCTGTTGTGGATCAAACAACTAACTGCAATTAGAGTTTTTTTTCCGCTCGCTAGTTTACCCCGTCGTTACAGTTGGGTGCACTTGACGAATAATAAAACGGAAATGGTGTTTGGAATGAGGTTTGATGCATGGTAATTGTCGTGTGGCGGGCACTACCTCCCTAGTACCCTGTGATTAAGTGTAGCCAGTCAGGGATCGCCCGTCCCTTCACGGCGTAAACCTTGTGCGCCGCCGACAGTCGTTCATGTTGCTGTTGTGTCTGTTGTGTTCGGTGTATGGGGGTGTAGTAGCGTGTGACAGGTGAGCCCATGCCTCTTGGTGACGGGGAGGTGTCAAGGCCTCTATACTGTATATGGGGAGAAGTCTTAGGCGACACTCACGGAGCGGAGCGGGGTGATGTAGTGCAGGCGTAATTATATACACTATAGGTGTAATTGATTACATTCAATATGTAATCATATACCCTATATATAACTATGCGTCTAACTAGGCATTGTATGCACCAGTTTTATAATTATGTACATTATGTATGCACCAGTTATATTATGTACATTATATATGAAATTGTACAATATTGTGTTGTTCTGTAATTGTATATATTGTATATGTAATTGTACACAATGTTAACTGTAGAGTGGATCATACTGATGCTGGACACCATACATAGAACCATCGTAACCGACTTTTCGCATTCTCAGCTTTACTACAGACACCGACAACTGTTCACTTGTGACTTTCAGCCACATCACCGTATCCATGGTAACAACCTCTGGTATAAAGAACCTATTCCATAATGATGTCGTGTGTCAACCTCCGCCGTCTTGGTGTCATCTTTGTCATTTCCTTGTTGCAGGGACCGTCAAGACGACAAGGTCATTTGACTTGACCTTCGTGTCTGACAACAGCATCAGCGGGTCGGGTTTCTACCTGGAGTATTACGTCTTCGAGGGGGCGTCCGAAACAGATGCCGTCAGCCTCCCGGGAAATCTAGGTCAAGGTCAGTGCTCACTCTACCAAGGTTGCATTGGGTCAAGGTCACCTATCGTCATTATTAAGGCTGGAGTTTGGAACAAGCTTGGGCGGGAGAGGGGGTCGGGTATTATCGCTCATGGGGGGGAGGCCAGAAACTAGAGAGTGTTTATATCTATGTTACAGTAAGCGATATGTAAAAGGGGGGTGTGGTTGGGGAGGGGGGGTTTGGGGCCCCCCTGGGCTCAAGCGGCCCCAAGAAGAACCACTTGGATGACGAGATGCTAGGATGAAACTACTCTAGACTGGGGTGGGATTTAAACCCAAGACCTGTCGGTGAACAGTAGGTGCGCCCCCTGGCGACTAGGGCGGCTCCTCGGGGCACCGGAGAGCGGCCCTGACGTCACTGGGCTCGGCGCTGACGGCGCTGGCGTCACTGGGCGTGGCGCTGACGTCACGGGGCGCGGCGCTGAGGTCCCGGGGCGCGGCGCTGACGTCACGGGGCGCGGCGCTGACGTCACGGCGCGGCGCTGACGTCACGGGGCGCGGCGCTGACGTCACGGTGCGGCGCTGACGTCACTGGGCGCGGCGCTGAAATCACTGGGCGCAGCGCTGACGTCACGGGGCGCGGCGCTGACGTCACGGGGCGCGGCGCTGACGTCACGGGGCGCTGCACTGACGTCACAGGGCGCGGCGCTGACGTCACGGGGCGCGGCGCTGACGTCACGGGGCGCGGCGCTGACATCAAGGGGCGCGGCGCTGACGTCACGGGGCGCTGCACTGACGTCACGGGGCGCGGCGCTGACGTCACGGCGCGGCGCTGACGTCACGGGGCGCTGCACTGACGTCACGGGGCGCCGCGCTGACGTCACGGCGCGGCGCTGACGTCACGGGGCGCGGGGCTGACGTCACGGTGCGGCGCTGACGTCACTGGGCGCGGCGCTGAAGTCACTGGGCGCAGCGCTGACGTCACGGGGCGCGGCGCTAACATCAAGGGGCGCGGCGCTGACGTCACGGGGCGCTGCACTGACGTCACGGGGCGCCGCGCTGACGTCACGGGGCGCGGCGCTGACATCAAGGGGCGCGGCGCTGACGTCACGGGGCGCTGCACTGACGTCACGGGGCGCCGCGCTGACGTCACGGGGCGCGGCGCTGACTTCACGGGGCGTTTCCTCGACGTACATTGGCACATGCATTAGAGACACATGCACATTACGCATTAGTCCGGTACTCCTGTCAAATCTGTGATGAGGCTAAGGCGAGAGAGACCTGACGTCAATAAGTGATGACCTCTCTTACCACAGTCTGACAGTCCAGAACAGTTAAGACCCATTATTTGACAGGTTCCCGCGCCTGTGTGAAGGGGTACAGGGACCAGGTAAACGACAATGCGATGCCTTCCACGAGGTCGTTATGACGCCAATTATCCCCGATTTCCCTCAATAATTGATGCCCAATTTGTGTCGTTCGCTGGTTATATGGTCGTTGAAGGGTCTGGCCCCAAAGAGGGTTTGCCGGGAGCACTCTGATTATTTAGACCATCAGTTAATGACTGTAATGACTTCCCGATGCGTGAAATCCTATGTTTCCGGGCTAATGTCTCTCTTTATGGTTATTATTGTATGTTTATGATCGTGTTTATCGGTTTATGTTAGCTATTTTACTGCTTCTAGATGGGAGAAATTAAGGTTTTTTTTATTATTGTCCTAATTTGTTAATTGTATGTTGTACAAAAAAGGAAAAAGTTGAGCTTTTCTCACCGTTCTTTGGTCGAGATGGATCACGGTTGGTTGTTCTTCTCTTTCATTCTTGTTCCTGTTTCATGCTTGTTTCTGTTTCATTGGGGCGTGATGGGAGCATTGTTATATGCACTCAATGCAAGTGAATCACTTCTGGGCTCGATCGTAATTGGAACAATGTCATTCCGCCTTCCATACTCCTAGCGGCTGTACCCACAGACACGCCTGACTACATTTTAGCGCTATCTTTATTGAGAAATTACATGAAATATTGATGTTTTAGGGCGTTTTTTCTTTATTAAGAATATTCACCTACTGGTGAATAGCTGGTCGAATTTTCTACTCAGCGTTAACAGGTGTCAAGTAGAGCTAAGTAGCGTTTATCCATACCGGCCGAGTTTATGAGTGAAAATACAATAATTAACGGCTTATTAACACTGCATGTGTTGGGGTTTGTTATTGTAACTGGATATTAAGGCCTGTCTACCCCCCACCCCCTCCCTCCAGCCCCGTGCTCTGGTGAAAAGTGGACCTGCTTTAACCGGAAGTGCATAGACCAGGAGTTCCTGTGTGACGGCATCGACCAGTGCGGCGACGGATCTGACGAGTCCTACGCGCATGCGCGATGTGGAGGTCAGTTTATTAGATGTTTGAGAGAAAAAAAAACAGTTGATTGAGACAATAACAGATTTTATACCATGCATATATCAAGAAGGAAAACTTAACGGTTTTTCCGTGGTCTGTACGTCCATTTGATAACATTTATGCGATTATGTCTGAAGATTAGAATGAAGCTCTATTTAGTAATCTGATGCTGTTAATTTGGATGTCTTTTTTACCTTCTCAGACCAGAATGTTCTCGCCTGCGACTTTTCTTCGCACGGGTAAGACATCGTTACATATGAACTATTCATAGATCTCTTCACACGCAAACGCCCAATCGTTTGTTCACACGAGTTAAGAATAAAGATGTCTAGCTCAACATTGCTGGTGATGTATCGTGAGATCGCGCCCTCTTCATGGCTCACCGGTCCTGTCGCTGTATTGATGGGGTTCCTGACAAATGTTTTTGTCGTGTGTTGTGAAGGATTCTCTGACATGTTTTTGTCGTACCTTGTGAAGAATTCTCTGACATGTTTTTGTCGTACGTTGTGAAGGATTTTCTGACATGTTTTGTCGTGTGTTGTGGAGGGTTCACTGACAGATATTTTTGTCGTGTGTTGTGAATGGTTCTCTGACAGATGTTGTTGTCGTCGTATTGCAGAGGATTCTTTGATATGTTTTTGTCGTCGTATTGCATGGCTTTCTCTGACATGGTTTTCTCCTGTGTTGTGGAGGGTTCTCTGACAGATGCTTTTGTATTGCAGAGGCTTTTCCGACGGTTACTGCGGCTTTATCCACGAGAACTGGTACCGGACCAGCGAGCAGCACTCCCCCTTCGGCCCGGCGGCTGACCATACCAACGGCACCAGTACGTCGCCGCTGGGGGGTGGGGGCGGGGATCGGTTGGCGGGGGGGGGGTCTAGATGATGACCATACTAACGGAACCAATAGGTCACCGTTGGGGGGGGGGGGGGTGTTACATGTGACAACATGGGGTGTAAAACGAAGGAAACACAGTTGGTTTGACAATAATATGGGTCATGATTATGACGTTGTGTATGTTGATGCGCAGCCGGACCAGGTTGTCAGATAGATAAAGCAATTTCTTGTCGTTACTGCTCAAATATAGATACAACTGAAAAAAAATATATTGATCATATTAAACGACCAGCTTGAACGATTCAAGTTAGCGTTATGGTTTGAACATGTCAGGTTGTGGGTGTTGTTTCCTGTTATGGTTTTTTAAAGTTTTGATTTAAAATCGTGCCATTGATGCCTAGAAACGTGATCCTTCCCTGTTATCGCCCACCGTGCCGGTGTATGACTGTGGTTTCCATGGCTTCCTCCAGATGGGTTCTACGTGTACTCGGACGTCAACCAGAGCTCCGCCTACCTGCTCAGCCCCGAGCTGACGTTGCCACGCAACAAGACGTACTGCCTTCGCTTCTGGTACTACGTCTACGGGCGCCCCCCTGTGGCCGTGCTGAGAACCTACGTGACCAGGGACCAGGTCTACTCCAGGCCCGAGTGGAGCCGGCGGGAGGCCACGCCCAACGTCTGGCTGCAGGGGGAGGTCCCCATAGAGTCACTGGTCAATCTCCAGGTCAGTCCCCATAGAATCTGGTTAATCTCCAGGTCAGTCCCCATAGAATCACTGGTCAATCTCCAGGTCAGTCCCCATAGAGTCACTGGTCAATCTCCAGGTCAGTCCCCATACAGTCACTGGTCAATCTCCAGGTCAGTCCCCATAGAATCACTGGTCAATCTCCAGGTCAGTCCCTATAGAGTCACTGGTCAATCTCCAGGTCAGTCCCCATAGAGTCACTGGTTAATCTGCAGGTCAGTCCCCATAGAATCACTGGTCAATCTCCAGGTGAGTCCCCATAGTCACTGGTCAATCTCCAGGTCAGTCCCAATAGAGTCACTGGTCAACCTCCAGGTCAGTCCCCATAGTCACTGGTCAATCTCCAGGTCAGTCCCCATAGAATCACTGGTCAATCTCCAGGTCAGTCCCCATAGAGTCACTGGTCAATCTCCAGGTCAGTCCCCATACAGTCACTGGTCAATCTCCAGGTCAGTCTCCATAGAGTCACTGGTCAATCTGCAGGTCAGTCCCCATAGAATCACTGGTCAACCTCCAGGTGAGTCCCCATAGTCACTGGTCAATCTCCAGGTCAGTCCCCATAGAATCACTGGTCAATCTCCAGGTCAGACCAATCTCAAGGTCAGTCCCCTGGTCAGTTCCCTTAAAACCGGATAACTGCTCTGTATTTTGACATATTTTGTCACTGAAGAGTTGCTGTTCTGTTAAACGGGATTTCTCTCTTTGTTTCTGTCAGGTGATATTCTCAGCGGAGCTTGACAACAGTTTCAGTGGCGTTGCCCTTGACGACATCAGCGTTCTGGAGGGCGCATGCACCGGAAGTGAGTGCCGTGGTATAATTACTCACAAGACTTGGTGAAAGTTTTCAGCTCCCCACCATTATTTAACGCATAGCGTAAAAATGATTTACATTTATAGTAAACGCAAATATTTATAAAATATCCTACTTGGTTGCATTATGATATTATTCATACGTTATGAATTGTTGGCTTTTTGACGTTACTTGTTACATCCCCTGTGTTTCAGATGACATATCCTGTAACTATGAGTCTGGTATGTGCGGCTGGTCGGTCACCAAGGAAGTAGGTCACTCGGAGGGGGGTCTCCTTGGTGACCTCACGTGGCGTCGACACAACCGCCAGCTGGGACCAATGGGGCCGTCCTGGGACCAGTCCTCGAGGGACGGAGGTAAGAATTTTACTGCTGCTTTCACCGAGTGGTTCAATTGGTATTGGATTTTTCACTTGGGAAAAACATTACACAAATTTTGGCACAACATTAACCTGCCAAAACAATCCCGAAAATTACTGTGCTTCGTTTGTTTAACTTGCGCCGGGGACGTTGAGCGTTAGGCCCTAGGGTTTGTTATTACGGTAAACTATGGTCTTGTGTATCCCTTCTTGACGTTATAATGTAACCAATATTCTTGTTGTTTTATATCAGCCTTTTTTATTATCAATCTTTTTCCGGTTTTCATTGTCCTAAATTATGTTCTATTTTGTCGTGGATTAATGTCTTGACCCCTGTGTGGAGGATCTAACCCGTGCTTGTGTCTCCCTAGGTGGGTATTACCTCTACCTTAACTACTCCGGCGTACAGACCGTCCACAATGCCGCCATCGTCGTCAGCCCGCTCGTGTCCTCTGCGCCCGCCAAGGTCAAGTGCCTCCGCTTCTCCTACCACATGCTGGGCCTTGACCGCGACTGCTGCCTACTCAGGGTCAAAGGTCATGTGGCCGACAACGCCATGCTTGCCATCTGGAGCCAAAATGGGAACGTGCGCAGCGCGTGGAACGAAGCCAACATCACCCTGGATATCGACAGTCCCTTCCAGGTAAAGACACGCGGCAGTTAGATATCGACAGTCCCTTCCAGGTCAGGACACGCGGCAGTTAGATATCGACAGTCCCTTCCAGGTCAGGACACGCGGCAGTTAGATATCGACAGTCCCTTCCAGGTAAAGACACGCGGCAGTTAGATATCGACAGTCCCTTCCAGGTCAGGACACGCGGCAGTTAGATATCGACAGTCCCTTCCAGGTCAGGACGCGCGGCAGTTAGATATTGACAGTCCCTTCCAGGTCAGGACACGCGGCAGTTAGATATCGACAGTCCCTTCCAGGTCAGGACGCGCGGCAGTTAGATATTGACAGTCCCTTCCAGGTCAGGGCACGCGGCAGTTAGATATCGACAGTCCCTTCCAGGTAAAGACACGCGGCAGTTAGATATCGACAGTCCCTTCCA
Source organism: Arenicola marina (assembly GCA_964019135.1). Taxonomy (NCBI): domain Eukaryota; kingdom Metazoa; phylum Annelida; class Polychaeta; family Arenicolidae; genus Arenicola; species Arenicola marina. Next base: position 36,368,883 of record OZ025262.1, on the reverse strand, counting down.
GGTCAGGACACGCGGCAGTTAGATATCGACAGTCCCTTCCAGGTCAGGACGCGCGGCAGTTAGATATCGACAGTCCCTTCCAGGTAAAGACACGCGGCAGTTAGATATCGACAGTCCCTTCCAGGTCAGGACACGCGGCAGTTAGATATTGACAGTCCCTTCCAGGGCAGGACACGCGGCAGTTAGATATCGACAGTCCCTTCCAGGTCAGGACACGCGGCAGTTAGATATCGACAGTCCCTTCCAGGTCAGGACACGCGGCAGTTAGATATCGACAGTCCCTTCCAGGTAAAGACACGCGGCAGTTAGATATCGACAGTCCCTTCCAGGGCAGGACACGCGGCAGTTAGATATCGACAGTCCCTTCCAGGTAAAGACACGCGGCAGTTAGATATCGACAGCCCCTTCCAGGTCAGGGCACGCGGCAGTTAGATATCGACAGTCCCTTCCAGGTCAGGGCACGCGGCAGTTAGATATCGACAGTCCCTTCCAGGTAAAGACACGCGGCAGTTAGATATCGACAGTCCCTTCCAGGTCAGGACACGCGGCAGTTAGATATCGACAGTCCCTTCCAGGTCAGGGCACGCGGCAGTTAGATATCGACAGTCCCTTCCAGGTCAGGACACGCCGCAGTTAGATATCGAGTGTCCCTTCCAGGTCAGGACACGTGGCAGTTAGATATCGACAGCCCCTTCCAGGTCAGGGCACGCGGCAGTTAGATATCGACAGCCCCTTCCAGGTCAGGACACGCGGCAGTTAGATATCGACAGTCCCTTCCAGGTCAGGACACGCCGCAGTTAGATATCGACAGCCCCTTCCAGGTCAGGACACGCGGCAGTTAGATATCGACAGTCCCTTCCAGGTAAAGACACGCGGCAGTTAGATATCGACAGTCCCTTCCAGGTCAGGACGCGCGGCAGTTAGATATCGACAGTCCCTTCCAGGTCTGGACACGCGGCAGTTAGATATCGACAGTCCCTTCCAGGTCAGGACACGTGGCAGTTAGATATCGACAGTCCCTTCCAGGTCAGGACACGCGGCAGTTAGATATCGACAGTCCCTTCCAGGTCAGGACGCGCGGCAGTTAGATATCGACAGTCCCTTCCAGGTCTGGACACGCGGCAGTTAGATATCGACAGTCCCTTCCAGGTCAGGACACGTGGCAGTTAGATATCGACAGTCCCTTCCAGGTCAGGACACATGGCAGTTAGATATCGACAGTCCCTTCCAGGTCAGGACACGTGGCAGTTAGATATTGACAGTCCCTTCCAGGTCAGGACGCGCGGCAGTTAGATATCGACAGTCCCTTCCAGGTCAGGACACGCGGCAGTTAGATATCGACAGTCCCTTCCAGGTCAGGACACGCGGCAGTTAGATATCGACAGTCCCTTCCAGGTCAGGACACGCGGCAGTTAGATATCGACAGTCCCTTCCAGGTAAGGACACGCGGCAGTTAGATATTGACAGTCCCGTCCAGGTCAGGACACGCGGCAGTTAGATATCGACAGTCCCTTCCAGGTCAGGACACGCGGCAGTTAGATATCGAATGTCCCTTCCAAGTCAGGACACGCGGCAGTTAGATATCGACAGTCCCTTCCAGGTCAGAACACGCGGCAGTTAGATATCGACAGTCCCTTCCAGGTCAGGACACGCGGCAGTTAGATATTGACAGTTCCTTCCAGGTCAGGACACGCGGCAGTTAGATATCGACAGTCCCTTCCAGGTCAGGACACGCGGCAGTTAGATATTGACAGTCCCTTCCAGGTCAGGACACGCGGCAGTTAGATATCGACAGTCCCTTCCAGGTCAGAACACGCGGCAGTTAGATATCGACAGTCCCTTCCAGGTCAGGACACGCGGCAGTTAGATATTGACAGTCCCTTCCAGGTCAGGACACGCGGCAGTTAGATATCGACAGTCCCTTCCAGGTCAGAACACGCGGCAGTTAGATATCGACAGTCCCTTCCAGGTCAGGACACGCGGCAGTTAGATATTGACAGTCCCTTCCAGGTCAGGACACGCGGCAGTTAGATATCGACAGTCCCTTCCAAGTCAGGACACGCGGCAGTTAGATATCGACAGTCCCTTCCAGGTCAGAACACGCGGCAGTTAGATATCGACAGTCCCTTCCAGGTCAGGACACGCGGCAGTTAGATATTGACAGTCCCTTCCAGGTCAGGACACGCGGCAGTTAGATATCGACAGTCCCTTCCAGGTCAGGACACGCGGCAGTTAGATATTGACAGTCCCTTCCAGGTCAGAACACGCGGCAGTTAGATATCGACAGTCCCTTCCAGGTCAGGACACGCGGCAGTTAGATATCGACAGTCCCTTCCAGGTCAGAACACGCGGCAGTTAGATATCGACAGTCCCTTCCAAGTCAGGACGCGCGGCAGTTAGATATCGACAGTCCCTTCCAGGTCAGGACACGCGGCAGTTAGATATCGACAGTCCCTTCCAGGTCAGAACACGCGGCAGTTAGATATCGACAGTCCCTTCCAAGTCAGGACGCGCGGCAGTTAGATATCGACAGTCCCTTCCAGGTCAGGACACGCGGCAGTTAGATATTGACAGTCCCTTCCAGGTCAGGACACGCGGCAGTTAGATATCGACAGTCCCTTCCAGGTCAGGACACGCGGCAGTTAGATATCGACAGTCCCTTCCAGGTCAGAACACGCGGCAGTTAGATATCGACAGTCCCTTCCAGGTCAGGACACGTGGCAGTTAGATATTGACAGTCCCTTCCAGGTCAGGACGCGCGGCAGTTAGATATCGACAGTCCCTTCCAGGTCAGGACACGCGGCAGTTAGATATCGACAGTCCCTTCCAGGTCAGGACACGCGGCAGTTAGATATCGACAGTCAGGACACGTGGCAGTTTGGTCTCTTTCCGTCCAGGAGATAGTGTATGCTGTGTAATAGCCGTACGTGTACCGTATACCACATTGTCGTCTATGTTTCATTATTACTAAAGTTGTAACATGTGTATCATTTCACGGAAAACAAACAAAGATTTTATAATAGAAACCCAGATTAGAAACTAAATATTCTTGTTTTTTTTCCACAGATTATAATCGAAGGCATTGTTTCTGAGACCAGTCGAGGGGAAATTGCACTGGATGAACTGTTCATGGAGGACGGCGCATGCGCGGCTCACAGTAAGTACAAGTGAACCAGGACTGTTTAAAACAACGGAGAAATATTGCTCTCTTAGATCAGCCATCTTATAAGATGCTTTTTCACGTATTGGTATTCTCTGCTCTCGGGGTCAGAGGTCATGTTTATCGTTATTAGGTGGGCATGAGCAAAACATGGACATAAACCACTATATTCTGGGTAAATGTTATCGCTATGTCATCACCATATCATCCATATTATTGCTATGTGTCATCACCCTGGCATTGTTATGCATCATCTTCAGGTCACCTCACTACTGGTCATCACTGTGCATAATCACCATTTCCTCTCTCATCGATATCCGTTATTGATGTCTGTCCTTACCCTGCCCTCACCCCGCCCTCACCCCGCCCTCACCCTGCCCTCACCTCGCCCTCACCCTGCCCTCACCCCGCCCTCACCCCGCCCTCACCGTGTCCTTACCCTGCCCTCACCCTGCCCTCAACCTGCCCTGACCCTGCCCTGACCCTGCCCTCAACCTGCCCTCACCCTGCCCTCACCCTGCCCTCACCCTGCCCTCACCCTGCCCTTACCTCGCCCTCACCTGCCCTCACCCCGCCCTCACCCCGCCCTCACCCTGCCCTCACCCTGTCCTTACCCTGCCCTCACCCTGCCCTCACCCCGCCCTCACCCCGCCCTCACCCCGCCCTCACCCTGTCCTCACCCTGCTCTCACCCTGCCCTCACCCTGCCCTCAGCCCGCCCTCACCCTGCCCTCACCCTGCCCTCACCCCGCCCCCACCCTGCTCTCACCCTGCCCTCACCTTGCTCTCACCCCGCCCTCAGCCCGCCTTCACCCTGCCCTCACCCCGCCCTCCCCCTGCCTTCACCCTGCCCTCACCCTGCCCTCAGCCCGCCCTCACCCTGCCCTCACCCCGCCCTAACCCTGCCCTCACCCTGCTCTCAACCTGCTCTCACCCCGCCCCCACCCTGCTCTCAACCTGCTCTCACCCTGCCTGTGTTGTAGCGGAGACCGCGTGCGGGGCCGGCCAGTATCTGTGTGCGGACGGCCTGTGTATTAACAACACGCTGCGTTGTAACGGCCGCAGAAACTGTCTGGACAACTCTGACGAGGACTGGCGGGCTGAATGTCCCAGTAAGTACACCCCCCCCGTACTGGCGGGCTGAATGTCCCAGTAAGTACACCCCCCCCCGTACTGGCGGGCAGAATGTCCCAGTAAGTACACCCCCCTCCGTACTGGCGGGCTGAATGTCCCAGTAAGTACACCCCCCCCCGTACTGGCGGGCTGAATGGCCCAGTAAGTACACACCCCCCCCCGTACTGGCGGGCAGAATGTCCCAGTAAGTACACCCCCCCCCGTACTGGCGGGCTGAATGTCCCAGTAAGTACACCCCCCCCGTACTGGCGGGCTGAATGGCCCAGAAAGTACACCCCCCCCCCGTACTGGCGGGCTGAATGTCCCAGTAAGTACACCCCCCCCGTACTGGCGGGCTGAATGGCCCAGAAAGTACACACCCCCCCCGTACTGGCGGGCTGAATGTCCCAGTAAGTACACCCCCCCCCCCCGTACTGGCGGGCAGAATGTCCCAGTAAGTACACCCCCCCCCCCGTACTGGCGGGCTGAATGTCCCAGTAAGTACACCCCCCCGCCCGTACTGGCGGGCTGAATGTCCCAGTAAGTACACCCCCCTCCGTACTGGCGGGCTGAATGTCCCAGTAAGTACACCCCCCCCCGTACTGGCGGGCTGAATGTCCCAGTAAGTACACCCCCCCCGTACTGGCGGGCTGAATGTCCCAGTAAGTACACCCCCCCGTACCGGCGGGCTAAATGTCCCAGTAAGTACACCCCCCCCCCGTACTGGCGGGCCGAATGTCCCAGTAAGTACACCCCCCCCGTACTGGCGGGCAGAATGTCCCAGTAAGTACACCCCCCCCCCCCGTACTGGCGGGCTGAATGTCCCAGTAAGTACACCCCCCCGCCCGTACTGGCGGGCTGAATGTCCCAGTAAGTACACCCTCCCCCCGTACTGGCGGGCAGAATGTCCCAGTAAGTACACCCCCCCCCGTACTGGCGGGCTGAATGTCCCAGTAAGTACACCCCCCCCGTACTGGCGGGCTGAATGGCCCAGTAAGTACACCCCCCCCCCGTACTGGCGGGCTGAATGTCCCAGTAAGTACACCCCCCCCCGTACTGGCGGGCTGAATGTCCCAGTAAGTACACTCCCCCCCCATACTGGCGGGCTGAATGTCCCAGTAAGTACACCCCCCCCCGTACTGGCGGGCTGAATGTCCCAGTAAGTACACCCCCCCCCGTACTGGCGGGCTGAATGTCCCAGTAATTACACCCCCCCCCCGTACTGGCGGGCTGAATGTCCCAGTAAGTACACCCCCCCGTACTGGCGGGCTGAATGTCCCAGTAAGTACACTCCCCCCCGTACTGGCGGGCAGAATGTCCCAGTAAGTACACCCCCCCCCCGTACTGGCGGGCTGAATGTCCCAGTAAGTACACCCCCCCCCCATACTGGCGGGCTGAATGTCCCAGTAAGTACACCCCCCCCATACTGGCGGGCTGAATGTCCCAGTAAGTACACCCCCCCCGTACTGGCGGGCTGAATGGCCCAGTAAGTACACCCCCCCCCCTTACTGGCGGGCTGAATGGCCCAGTAAGTACACCCCCCCCGCGTACTGGCGGGCTGAATGGCCCAGTAAGTACACCCCCCCCCGTACTGGCGGGCTAAATGTACCAGTAAGTACACCCCCCCCGTACTGGCGGGCTGAATGGCCCAGTAAGTACACCCCCCCCGTACTGGCGGGCTGAATGGCCCAGTAAGTACACCCCCCCTGTACTGGCGGGCTGAATGGCCCAGTAAGTACACCCCCCCCCCGTACTGGCGGGCTGAATGGCCCAGTAAGTACACCCCCCCCCCGTACTGGCGGGCTGAATGTCCCAGTAAGTACACCCCCCCCCGTACTGGCGGGCTGAATGTCCCAGTAAGTACACCCCCCCCCCGTACTGGCGGGCTGAATGGCCCAGTAAGTACACCCCCCCCGTACTGGCGGGCTGAATGTCCCAGTAAGTACACCCCCCCCCCGTACTGGCGGGCTGAATGGCCCAGTAAGTACACCCCCCCGTACTGGCGGGCTGAATGTCCCAGTAAGTACACCCCCCCCGTACTGGCGGGCTGAATGTCCTAGTAAGTACACCCCCCCCCCCGCCGTACTGGCGGGCTGAATGGCCCAGTAAGTACACCCCCCCCCCGTACTGGCGGGCTGAATGTCCCAGTAAGTACACCCCCCCCCCGTACTGGCGGGCTGAATGTCCCAGTAAGTACACCCCCCCCCGCCGTACTGGCGGGCTGAATGGCCCAGTAAGTACACCCCCCCCGTACTGGCGGGCTGAATGGCCCAGTAAGTACACCCCCCCCCCGTACTGGCGGGCCGAATGTCCCAGTAAGTACACCCCCCCCGTACTGGCGGGCAGAATGTCCCAGTAAGTACACCCCCCCCCCGTACTGGCGGGCTGAATGTCCCAGTAAGTACACCCCCCCGCCCGTACTGGCGGGCTGAATGTCCCAGTAAGTACACCCTCCCCCCGTACTGGCGGGCAGAATGTCCCAGTAAGTACACCCCCCCCGTACTGGCGGGCTGAATGTCCCAGTAAGTACACCCCCCCCGTACTGGCGGGCTGAATGGCCCAGTAAGTACACCCCCCCCCCGTACTGGCGGGCTGAATGTCCCAGTAAGTACACCCCCCCCCGTACTGGCGGGCTGAATGTCCCAGTAAGTACACTCCCCCCCCATACTGGCGGGCTGAATGTCCCAGTAAGTACACCCCCCCCCGTACTGGCGGGCTGAATGTCCCAGTAAGTACACCCCCCCCCGTACTGGCGGGCTGAATGTCCCAGTAATTACACCCCCCCCCGTACTGGCGGGCTGAATGTCCCAGTAAGTACACCCCCCCGTACTGGCGGGCTGAATGTCCCAGTAAGTACACTCCCCCCCGTACTGGCGGGCAGAATGTCCCAGTAAGTACACCCCCCCCCCCGTACTGGCGGGCTGAATGTCCCAGTAAGTACACCCCCCCCCCCCCATACTGGCGGGCTGAATGTCCCAGTAAGTACACCCCCCCCCATACTGGCGGGCTGAATGTCCCAGTAAGTACACCCCCCCCGTACTGGCGGGCTGAATGGCCCAGTAAGTACACCCCCCCCCCTTACTGGCGGGCTGAATGGCCCAGTAAGTACACCCCCCCCCGCGTACTGGCGGGCTGAATGGCCCAGTAAGTACACCCCCCCCCCGTACTGGCGGGCTAAATGTACCAGTAAGTACACCCCCCCCGTACTGGCGGGCTGAATAGCCCAGTAAGTACACCCCCCCCGTACTGGCGGGCTGAATGGCCCAGTAAGTACACCCCCCCTGTACTGGCGGGCTGAATGGCCCAGTAAGTACACCCCCCCCCCCCCGTACTGGCGGGCTGAATGGCCCAGTAAGTACACCCCCCCCCCCGTACTGGCGGGCTGAATGTCCCAGTAAGTACACCCCCCCCGTACTGGCGGGCTGAATGTCCCAGTAAGTACACCCCCCCCCCGTACTGGCGGGCTGAATGGCCCAGTAAGTACACCCCCCCGTACTGGCGGGCTGAATGTCCCAGTAAGTACACCCCCCCCCCCCGTACTGGCGGGCTGAATGGCCCAGTAAGTACACCCCCCCGTACTGGCGGGCTGAATGTCCCAGTAAGTACACCCCCCCCGTACTGGCGGGCTGAATGTCCTAGTCAGTAAACCCCCCCCCCCCCGCCGTACTGGCGGGCTGAATGGCCCAGTAAGTACACCCCCCCCCCCGTACTGGCGGGCTGAATGTCCCAGTAAGTACACCCCCCCCCCCGTACTGGCGGGCTGAATGTCCCAGTAAGTACACCCCCCCCCGCCGTACTGGCGGGCTGAATGGCCCAGTAAGTACACCCCCCCCGTACTGGCGGGCTGAATGGCCCAGGAGGTACACCCCCCCCCCCCGTACTGGCGGGCTGAATGGCCCAGTAAGTACACCCCCCCGGTACTGGCGGGTTGAATGTCCCAGTAAGTACACCCCCCCCCCGTACTGGCGGGCTGAATGTCCCAGTAAGTACACCCCCCCGTACTGGCGGGCTGAATGGCCCAGTAAGTACACCCCCCCCCCCGTACTGGCGGGCTGAATGTCCCAGTAAGTACACCCCCCCCGTACTGGCGGGCTGAATGTCCCAGTAAGTACACCCCCCCCCCGTACTGGCGGGCTGAATGTCCCAGTAAGTACACCCCCCCCGTACTGGCGGGCAGAATGGCCCAGTAAGTACATCCCCCCCCGTACTGGCGGGCTGAATGTCCCAGTAAGTACACCCCCCCCCGCCGTACTGGCGGGCTGAATGGCCCAGTAAGTACACCCCCCCCGTACTGGCGGGCTGAATGTCCCAGTAAGTACACCCCCCCCGTACTGGCGGGCTGAATGGCCCAGTAAGTACATCCCCCCCCCGTACTGGCGGGCTGAATGTCCCAGTAAGTACACCCCCCCCCCCGCCGTACTGGCGGGCTGAATGGCCCAGTAAGTACACCCCCCCCGTACTGGCGGGCTGAATGGCCCAGTAAGTACACACCCCCCCCCGTACTGGCGGGCTGAATGGCCCAGTAAGTACACCCCCCCCCGTACTGGCGGGCTGAATGTCCCAGTAAGTACACCCCCCCCGTACTGGCGGGCTGAATGGCCCAGTAAGTACACCCCCCCCGTACTGGCGGGCTGAATGGCCCAGTAAGTACACACCCCCCCCCGTACTGGCGGGCTGAATGGCCCAGTAAGTACACACCCCCCCGTACTGGCGGGCTGAATGTCCCAGTAAGTACACCCCCCCCCGTACTGGCGGGCTGAATGGCCCAGTAAGTACACCCCCCCCGTACTGGCGGGCTGAATGGCCCAGTAAGTACACACCCCCCCCCCGTACTGGCGGGCTGAATGGCCCAGTAAGTACACCCCCCCCCGTACTGGCGGGCTGAATGTCCCAGTAAGTACACCCCCCCCCGTACTGGCGGGCTGAATGGCCCAGTAAGTACACCCCCCCCCCGTACTGGCGGGCTGAATGGCCCAGTAAGTACACACCCCCCCCCGTACTGGCGGGCTGAATGGCCCAGTAAGTACACCCCCCCCCGTACTGGCGGGCTGAATGTCCCAGTAAGTACACCCCCCCCCCCGTACTGGCGGGCTGAATGTCCCAGTAAGTACACCCCCCCCGTACTGGCGGGCTGAATGGCCCAGTAAGTACACCCCCCCCCGTACTGGCGGGCTGAATGTCCCAGTAAGTACCCCCCCCGTACTGGCGGGCTGAATGTCCCAGTAAGTACACCCCCCCCGTACTGGCGGGCTGAATGGCCCAGTAAATACACACCCCCCCGTACTGGCGGGCTGAATGTCCCAGTAAGTACACCCCCCCGTACTGGCGGGCTGAATGTCCCAGTAAGTACACCCCCCCCCCCCGCCGTACTGGCGGGCTGAATGGCCCAGTAAGTACACCCCCCCCCCCCCGTACTGGCGGGCTGAATGTCCCAGTAAGTACACCCCCCCCCCGTACTGGCGGGCTGAATGTCCCAGTAAGTACACCCCCCCCCCCGCCGTACTGGCGGGCTGAATGGCCCAGTAAGTACACCCCCCCCCCCGTACTGGCGGGCTGAATGTCCCAGTAAGTACACCCCCCCCCCGTACTGGCGGGCTGAATGTCCCAGTAAGTACACCCCCCCCCCCGTACTGGCGGGCTGAATGGCCCAGTAAGTACACCCCCCCCCCGTACTGGCGGGCTGAATGTCCCAGTAAGTACACCCCCCCCCGTACTGGCGGGCTGAATGGCCCAGTAAGTACACCCCCCCCGTACTGGCGGGCTGAATGTCCCAGTAAGTACACCCCCCCCCCCCCGTACTGGCGGGCTGAATGTCCCAGTAAGTACACCCCCCCCCGTACTGGCGGGCTGAATGGCCCAGTAAGTACACCCCCCCCCGTACTGGCGGGCTGAATGGCCCAGTAAGTACACCCCCCCCGTACTGGCGGGCTGAATGGCCCAGTAAGTACACCCCCCCCCCGTACTGGCGGGCTGAATGTCCCAGTAAGTACACCCCCCCCCGTACTGGCGGGCTGAATGGCCCAGTAAGTACACCCCCCCCCGTACTGGCGGGCTGAATGTCCCAGTAAGTACACCCCCCCCCCCGTACTGGCGGGCTGAATGTCCCAGTAAGTACATCCCCCCCCGTACTGGCGGGCTGAATGGCCCAGTAAGTACATCCCCCCCCGTACTGGCGGGCTGAATGGCCCAGTAAGTACACCCCCCCCGTACTGGCGGGCTGAATGTCCCCGTAAGTACACCCCCCCCCGTACTGGCGGGCTGAATGTCCCAGTAAGTACACCCCCCCCCCCCGTACTGGCGGGCTGAATGGCCCAGTAAGTACACCCCCCCCGTACTGGCGGGCTGAATGTCCCCGTAAGTACACCCCCCCCGTACTGGCGGGCTGAATGTCCCAGTAAGTACACCCCCCCCCTACTGGCGGGCTGAATGTCCCAGTAAGTACATCCCCTACCTCCCCCCCCCACTGGCCGGCCGAATGTCCCAGTGGGTACACCCACCCCCTACACCCCCCCCCCTACTGGCGGGCTGAATGTCCCAGTTAGTACACCCCCTACCTCCCCCCCCCACTGGCCGGCCGAATGTCCCAGTGGGTACACCCACCCCCTACACCCCCCCCCGCTACTGGCGGGCTGAATGTCCCAGTTAGTACACCCCCTACCTCCCCCCCCCACTGGCCGGCCGAATGTCCCAGTGGGTACACCCACCCCCTACACCCCCCCCCCCTACTGGCGGGCTGAATGTCCCAGTTAGTACACCCCCCTCCCCCCCCCTACTGGCCGGCTGAATGTCCCAGTAAGTACACCCCCTACCTTCCCCCCCCCACTGGCCGGCCGAATGTCCCAGTGGGTACACCCACCTCCTACGCCCCCCCCCTACTGGCGGGCTGAATGTCCCAGTTAGTACACCCCCTACCTCCCCCCCGAATGGCCGGCCAAATGTCCCAGTGGGTACACCCCCCCCCCCCCCTACTGGCGGGCTGAATGTCCCAGTTAGTACATCCCCTACCTCCCCCCCGAATGGCCGGCCAAATGTCCCAGTGGGTACACCCACCCCCCCCCCCCCTCCCTACTGGCGGGCTGAATGTCCCAGTAAGTAGACCACCCTACCTCCCCCCCCACTGGCCGGCCGAATGTCCCAGTGGGTACACCCACCCCCTACACACCCCCCTTGTTGAGTGTACTCTCAACAAGTGATAACTCGCTTACGGGCTTCGGGAAGATTATCGTGTGTTGTCCAATAAAAGTAACTTGACTAGCTTTAGAATATGTTTATATATAAGAATATTACATCCTTTGCCCCGCTTCCTGCAATATAACCAACTGACTGTCTTTGCCTTGCAGCCCCGGTCCCCCCCAGTCCCCCGTCCACCCCGGCGCCCAGTGACACCCCTCTCTCGACCCCGCCCCCGACCCCCAGCCCCCCGCCCCCGACCTGTGCCCGCGGCCAGTACCGGTGTCCGGCGGACCTGAGCTGTGTGCCTGCCTCCCACCTCTGTGACACCTTTATCGACTGTCCCGGCGGCAGCGACGAGGGCCGGGCCCGCGGCTGTGAAGGTAAGTCGTCGACAGACGTCATCGAGAGGCGTCATCGACATACGTCATCGAGAGGCGTCATCGATATACGACAACGACATGCGTTATTGATGTGCGTCGTCTTTGTGCGTCATTGGTATACGTCATGGATGTGCGTCATCGATGTGCGTCATTGGTATGCGTCATGGATGTGCGTCATCGATGTACGTCGTTGGTATACGTCATGGATGTGCTTCATCGATGTGCGTCGTTGGTATACGTCATGGATGTACGTCATGGATGTACGTCATGGATGTGCGTCATCGATGTGCGTCGTTGGTATACGTCATAGCTATATATCATTAAACATGGTTCCGCTCTACAATATCCCAAGTCGCGAGATATCCACTGAGATCCACTTTTTCTATCGAAAGAATTTGTCTAGTACTCTAGGGACATTGTTGATGTGTCCACAGCGCTAAAAGTGTAAGAAGTTACACGGGGAGCAATTGATGGTGACTCTATGGCAGCATAACGTGTCAAATATGACCTCAAACCCGACGGCGCCTGGTACCAATCTGGCTCAGCTGGTACCATCTGACTCACCTGGTACCACTCTGACTCACCTGGTACCAATCTGACTCACCTGGTACCAATCTGACTCGTACCAATCTGACTCACCTGGTACCAATCTGACTCACCTGGTACCAATCTGACGCACCTGGTACCAGTCTGGCTCACCTGGTACCAGTCTGACTCACCTGGTACCAACCTGACGCACCTGGTACCAATCTGACTCACATGGTACCAGTCTGACTCACTTGGTAACAATCTGACTCACCTGGTACCAATCTGACGCACCTGGTACCAATCTGACTCACCTGGTACCAGTCTGACTCACCTGGTACCAGTCTGACTCACCTGGTACCAACCTGACGCACCTGGTACCAATCTGACTCACATGGTACCAATCTGACGCACCTGGTATCAATCTGACGCACCTGGTACCAATCTGACTCACCTGGTACCAGTCTGACTCACCTGGTACCAATCTGACTCACCTGGTACCAATCTGACTCACCTGGTACCAATCTGACTCACCTGGTACCAGTCTGACTCACCTGGTACCAATCTGACTCACCTGGTACCAATCTGACTCACCTGGTACCAGTCTGGCTCACCTGGTACCAGTCTGACTCACCTGGTACCAACCTGACGCACCTGGTACCAATCTGACTCACATGGTACCAGTCTGACTCACTTGGTAACAATCTGACTCACCTGGTACCAATCTGACGCACCTGGTACCAATCTGACTCACCTGGTACCAATCTGACTCACCTGGTACCAGTCTGACTCACATGAAGGGACTTCTCGTTGATTGGTGTCTGTTTCCATTCTCCACAGGGAACCAGTTCTCCTGGAGGTGTCGCCCTGGTCGGTACAGGTGTCAGAACAACCGGTGCGTCCTACAAGACAAACTCTGTGACGGAACCGATGATTGTGGAGACGACACGGATGAGAACCTGCACGCCAACTGCTCTGGTGGGTACTTACAGCTGAGAACACGCACGCCAACTGCTCTGGTGGGTACTTACAGCTGAGAACCCGCACGCCAACTGCTCTGGTGGGTACTTACAGCTGAGAACCCGCACGCCAAGTGCTCTGGTGGGTACTTACAGCTGAGAACCTGCACGCCAACTGCTCTGGTGGGTACTTACAACTGAGAACCCGCACGCCAACTGCTCTGGTGGGTACTTACAGCTGAGAACCCGCACGCCAACTGCTCTGGTGGGTACTTACAACTAAGAACCCGCACGCCAACTGCTCTGGTGGGTACTTACAGCTGAGAACCCGCACGCCAACTGCTCTGGTGGGTACTTACAACTGAGAACCCGCACGCCAACTGCTCTGGTGGGTACTTACAGCTGAGAACCTGCACGCCAACTGCTCTGGTGGGTACTTACAATTGAGAACCCGCACGCCAACTGCTCTGGTGGGTATTTACAGCTGAGAACCTGCACGCCAACTGCTCTGGTGGGTACTTACAGCTGGGAAGCTGCACGCCAACTGCTCTGGTGGGTACTTACAGCTGAGAACCTGCACGCCAACTGCTCTGGTGGGTACTTACAACTGAGAACCCGCACGCCAACTGCTCTGGTGGGTACTTACAGCTGAGAACCTGCACGCCAACTGCTCTGGTGGGTACTTACAACTGAGAACCCGCACGCCAACTGCTCTGGTGGGTACTTACAGCTGAGAACCTGCACGCCAACTGCTCTGGTGGGTACTTACAACTGAGAACCCGCACGCCAACTGCTCTGGTGGGTACTTACAGCTGAGAACCTGCACGCCAACTGCTCTGGTGGGTACTTACAACTGGGAAGCTGCACGCCAACTGCTCTGGTGGGTACTTACAGCTGAGAACCCGCACGCCAACTGCTCTGGTGGGTACTTACAGCTGGGAAGCTGCACGCCAACTGCTCTGGTGGGTACTTACAGCTGGGAAGCTGCACGCCAACTGCTCTGGTGGGTACTTACAGCTGAGAACCTGCACGCCAACTGCTCTGGTGGGTACTTACAGCTGAGAACCCGCACGCCAACTGCTCTGGTGGGTACTTACAACTAAAGACCCGCACGCCAACTGCTCTGGTGGGTACTTACAGCTGAGAACCCGCACGCCAACTGCTCTGGTGGGTACTTACAACTGAGAACCCGCACGCCAACTGCTCTGGTGGGTACTTACAGCTGAGAACCCGCACGCCAACTGCTCTGGTGGGTACTTACAGCTGAGAACCCGCACGCCAACTGCTCTGGTGGGTACTTACAACTGAGAACCCGCACGCCAACTGCTCTGGTGGGTACTTACAGCTGAGAACCTGCACGCCAACTGCTCTGGTGGGTACTTACAACTGAGAACCCGCACGCCAACTGCTCTGGTGGGTACTTACAGCTGAGAACCTGCACGCCAACTGCTCTGGTGGGTACTTACAGCTGGGAAGTTGCACGCCAACTGCTCTGGTGGGTACTTACAGCTGAGAACCTGCACGCCAACTGCTCTGGTGGGTACTTACAACTGAGAACCCGCACGCCAACTGCTCTGGTGGGTACTTACAACTGAGAACCCGCACGCCAACTGCTCTGGTGGGTACTTACAGCTGAGAACCTGCACGCCAACTGCTCTGGTGGGTACTTACAGCTGGGAAGCTGCACGCCAACTGCTCTGGTGGGTACTTACAGCTGAGAACCTGCACGCCAACTGCTCTGGTGGGTACTTACAGCTGAGAACCCGCACGCCAACTGCTCTGGTGGGTACTTACAACTAAGGACCCGCACGCCAACTGCTCTGGTGGGTACTTACAGCTGAGAACCCGCACGCCAACTGCTCTGGTGGGTACTTACAACTGAGAACCCGCACGCCAACTGCTCTGGTGGGTACTTACAGCTGAGAACCCGCACGCCAACTGCTCTGGTGGGTACTTACAGCTGAGAACCCGCACGCCAACTGCTCTGGTGGGTACTTACAACTGAGAACCCGCACGCCAACTGCTCTGGTGGGTACTTACAACTAAGAACCCGCACGCCAACTGCTCTGGTGGGTACTTACAGCTGAGAACCCGCACGCCAACTGCTCTGGTGGGTACTTACAACTGAGAACCCGCACGCCAACTGCTCTGGTGGGTACTTACAGCTGAGAACCCGCACGCCAACTGCTCTGGTGGGTACTTACAGCTGAGAACCCGCACGCCAACTGCTCTGGTGGGTACTTACAGCTGAGAACCCGCACGCCAACTGCTCTGGTGGGTACTTACAGCTGGGAACCTGCACGCCAACTGCTCTGGTGGGTACTTACAGCTGAGAACCTGCACGCCAACTGCTCTGGTGGGTACTTACAACTGAGAACCTGAACGCCAACTGCTCTGGTGGGTACTTACAGCTGAGAACCTGCACGCCAACTGCTCTGGTGGGTACTTACAGCTGGGAAGCTGCACGCCAACTGCTCTGGTGGGTACTTACAGCTGAGAACCTGCACGCCAACTGCTCTGGTGGGTACTTACAACTGAGAACCTGCACGCCAACTGCTCTGGTGGGTACTTACAATTGAGAACCCGCACGCCGACTGCTCTGGTGGGTACTTACAGCTGAGAACCCGCACGCCGACTGCTCTGGTGGGTACTTACAGCTGAGAACCTGCACGCCAACTGCTCTGGTGGGTACTTACAGCTGGGAAGCTGCACGCCAACTGCTCTGGTGGGTACTTACAGCTGAGAACCTGCACGCCAACTGCTCTGGTGGGTACTTACAACTGAGAACCTGCACGCCAACTGCTCTGGTGGGTACTTACAACTAAGGACCCGCACGCCAACTGCTCTGGTGGGTACTTACAGCTGAGAACCTGCACGCCAACTGCTCTGGTGGGTACTTACAGCTGAGAACCCGCACGCCAACTGCTCTGGTGGGTACTTACAGCTGAGAACCCGCACGCCAACTGCTCTGGTGGGTACTTACAGCTGAGAACCTGCACGCCAACTGCTCTGGTGGGTACTTACAGCTGAGAACCTGCACGCCAACTGCTCTGGTGGGTACTTACAGCTGGGAAGCTGCACGCCAACTGCTCTGGTGGGTACTTACAGCTGAGAACCTGCACGCCAACTGCTCTGGTGGGTACTTACAACTGAGAACCTGCACGCCAACTGCTCTGGTGGGTACTTACAGCTGAGAACCTGCACGCCAACTGCTCTGGTGGGTACTTACAACTGAGAACCCGCACGCCAACTGCTCTGGTGGGTACTTACAGCTGAGAACCTGCACGCCAACTGCTCTGGTGGGTACTTACAGCTGGGAAGCTGCACGCCAACTGCTCTGGTGGGTACTTACAGCTGAGAACCTGCACGCCAACTGCTCTGGTGGGTACTTACAGCTGAGAACCTGCACGCCAACTGCTCTGGTGGGTACTTACAACTGGGAAGCTGCACGCCAACTGCTCTGGTGGGTACTTACAGCTGAGAACCCGCACGCCGACTGCTCTGGTGGGTACTTACAGCTGGGAAGCTGCACGCCAACTGCTCTGGTGGGTACTTACAGCTGGGAAGCTGCACGCCAACTGCTCTGGTGGGTACTTACAGCTGGGAAGCTGCACGCCAACTGCTCTGGTGGGTACTTACAACTGGGAAGCTGCACGCCAACTGCTCTGGTGGGTACTTACAGCTGGGAGACTCCACGCCAACTGCTATGGTGGATACTTACAGCTGGGAAGCTGCACGCCAACTGCTCTGGTGGGTACTTACAGCTGGGAAGCTGCACGCCAACTGCTCTGGTGGGTACTTACAGCTGGGAACCTGCACGCCAACTGCTCTGGTGGGTACTTACAGCTGGGAACCTGCACGCCAACTGCTCTGGTGAGCACTTACAGCTGAGAACCTGCACGCCAACTGCTCTGGTGGGTACTTACAGCTGAGAACCTGCACGCCAACTGCTCTGGTGGGTACTTACAGCTGAGAACCCGCACGCCAACTGCTCTGGTGGGTACTTACAGCTGGGAACCTGCACGCCAACTGCTCTGGTGGGCACTTACAGCTGTTGGCGGAGACAGGGCTGTTAAGTCTCGTTGGTTGGCGAGATTGTGTACGAGATAACGCCTGCCACTGTGGCCTCCATTGTCAGACTCGACTTTACGACTACCCATGTGACAGCCAGGTATCTCTGATTGTATGCTTGTAGCGTACAGTGTGAGGATCATAATGCTACATGCATTTGCCCATAGAAATAATCTCACCTCACAGATTTACTGCTTGCGTATGTCTTTGTATTTATTGGCATATCCTGTACAAGGTTAACTAGCAACATATACCGTATGCGTCGCAAATCGGCTCTAGTCGCCATGTTTATATAGACAGCAATTAAATATCATTGTTTTATTCTTGTACTTGCCTTTGTCTTACGATAGTGATTCCGTGCTTTGCAGACGCCGTTGCGAGGCCGCCGGGCGCGGGGGACTGCCTGGCCACAGAGTTCGAGTGTGACATCGACGGGTCCTGTATTCCGGCCTGGATGGCCTGTGACGGACACCACAACTGTGCCGACGGCTCGGACGAGGACCACGAGTTCGCGAGCTGCCCTCTAGGTGAGATTCCCTGCGGTGCCGCCCTCTAGCGGCTTGGTTGGCGGGCGAGCTGCGGTTAAAAGCCTATTGATTGCGTAGCGATTGCTGCATTACTAAAGGCTGTCGAGGTGTGGTCTGCGAGGGGTTAGTGTGTCATGTTACATAGTTTCAGTATATATAGACGTATGACTTCGCACAATTATTGCTGGTTCGTATCTTTCTCATGAGTTTGCTGATGTTAAAGACATCAACGTTTAAAACACTCCAACATTGAATAGAAAAGTTAATCATTGTCATCATGACAACTGTCTTTTAGTAATATGATGACGTCACGTTTCAGTGGCTGGGGAATCCCTAGTGTTGAGCACCGGGTCCATTATCGGCATCGTGATTGGCTGCGCGCTCTGCATCGCCATGGTGATCCTCAGCGCGTTGCTAGGGAAACGTCGCCGGAAGCCCGGGGCTCGACAGGGGTCCGGTGGGCAGGGTCAGCGGTACGGGTCTGAGATCTCGACCATTTCTGAGCCCAGCACGCTGGACCGCCACATGTCGGCCCTGGAAGCCATGCGGTCGCCCATGCAGACGCTGGCGGGCCGGCCGCCCCCCTACACCGAGCGCAACCTCGAGAACATGGGGTACTTGTCGGACACGACGGCCAACAACACCCTGACGAGCCCCGCCCGCGGCGCGCCCAGCGCCGCCGTCGGAGCCAGCGGGGAGGTTCTCCCCCCGGACGAGCCTCCGCCTCCCTACGACAGCGTCATCAAGGACCGCGCCACGGGACAGACGCACCTTGCGCATGCGCCGCGGCAGCCGCAGTACGGCGCCACGACGACTTCCGGTGCCCCGCTGCCGACCAGACTGTCGGAGACCTCCCTGGGTCCCGGCCCCGCCCCCTCGCCCTCCCACCCCCACCCGGACCCCCGCGGCCGCCAGGACTACGGCCCCTCTACGTCATACGGGGCCACCTCCCACCGGGCCTCCCACGGGCGGTTGCCTAGCAACGGGGGTCGGTCGACCTTCAGCCGCCAGGGGTCGGATGACAGCGACTCGCAAAACATCTACGAGGAGCTGACCCTGCCTGGCACCCTGAGGTCGGAGCGCGAGGGGACGGGTCGCCGCTCTCTCCGGGAGGGGGGGTCTGCCCGGCGGTCCGCGCGGGAGGGGTCGGCCCGCCGCTCCCTCAGGGAGAGCCCCTCGCGCCGGTCGCTGAGGAACAGCATGACGACCCCCGTGTCGTTGCCTAGCGACCCCCAGTCACCGCCCCAGCGCGTGTACCAGCCGCAGGGAGGAGGGATGCCGTGCGAGCCGGGACCCCCCGGGCCGGGGTCGCCCCTCACCCGCCTACCCCCCCTGGGGAGGAGCAGTCAGGGTCCCCAGCGGATCCGCCTGGGGACTCAGGCCCTACAGAGCCGGCTAGGCCCTGGGGTGGGGGTCGGGGCGGGGACGGTGGGGGGCCAGCGACCAAGGAACTATTACAATGACCAAGGTACAGCCACCTACGACCCCCCCACCGGCCCGGCCAGTCACGAGCGGAGGGGGTCGGGAGCTAGCCCCTACGACCCCCCCACCGGCCCATCCGGTCACGAGCGGAGGGGGTCAGGAGCTAGCCCCTACGACCCCCCCACCGGCCCATCCGGTCACGAGCGGAGGGGTTCAGGAGCTAGCCCCTACGACCCCCCCACCGGCCCATCCGGTCACGAGCGGAGGGGGTCGGGAGCTAGCCCCTACGACCCTCCCACCAGCCCCGCCAGTTACGACCGGAGGGGGTCGGCGGGCAGTCCGTACGAGAGTCTGCACCCCCCCGGACCCTACACCGTAAAGCGCAACCCCTACGCCCGCATCCCGCTCCCTGGTGACGTCACCATGGCGGGGCCGGGCTCCCCCACTGGAGTAGGGGGTGGGGCGGGGTACCCTGAGGGCCACCAGCTCAGAGGGGAGCAGGGGGACGCTCGCCCCAACGTCGACCCCGCCTATAGGGGGAGAGACCTGCAGTGGGAGGGAGGCGGGCGGGGTCAGCCCTCCTCCCAGCCCCCCTCCCAGGTCCCCCTCATGAGGGGTCACATTGACCCCAGTTATTACATGCAGCACAACGCCAGAAGCTCGCGAGAGCCGCAAGAACGCAACGCCGGGGGGCGCTACGGACCATCCAGTGACGTCACATCCGGCCGGGGTGGTGCCGGGGTGGGGGCACCCAGCAGCCCCCCGCTTCCAGCGGCCGGCGCGTGGCACCAGGATCCCCAGCACTACGGGGCGCGACATCCCCAGCCCCACGGCGGCCCCTCGGCAGCCCCTGACCCCTCAAGGTCGCGCGCCACCTCCACCACCGCCGCCCCGTCCCCGGCGAGCTTCGCCTCGTCGCCGTCTGGGGGCGCTCGCGACTGGAACAATCTGTCGTTCGCCTCCTCCCACGGCTCCCAGGAACAGTTGATCTCGCCCGCCAACAGCCAGGGGGCGCCACAGTACGTGGGGCAGCACCCGCGCGCCGGCTCCAACATATCGTCTGACCTTGACTCGACCTCTCCGCTGGTGGCCTCTCACGAACGCCGAGAACGCAGCGTCGACCTTGAGATGTTGACGCCGACCGCTGTATGACGTCATCAACACGCGACCATGTGACGTCATCAACACGCGGTCGCTTGACGTCATCGACACGCGACCGTGTGACGTCATCAACCCGTGATCATGTCACGTCA
This sequence comes from Arenicola marina, assembly GCA_964019135.1. NCBI lineage: Eukaryota > Metazoa > Annelida > Polychaeta > Arenicolidae > Arenicola > Arenicola marina. The sequence goes on along the minus strand of OZ025262.1, from coordinate 36,348,301 downwards.
TCAACGCGCGACCGTGTGACGTCATTATCCCGCGGCCGAGGTCTAGGCGACGTGACTATCCTGTGAGCCTTTGGACCAGTGTCGAACCGTGCCTTGTATTGTATTGTGACATTTTCCGCAACGTGACGAGATGTCACTTGTGTGTTTGGGGGTGGGTGGGTCGGTGTGTATGTGTGTGAGTGTGGGCCGGGGCGGGGGGAGGGGTAGGGTAAGTTTCCCTTGGCAGACAGCTCGGTTCATAGTGGTGACCACTACCTCACACTCTGACATCGCCTGTGCCCTTTTATATACATTATATAACTAGTTTTTATACCACACATCCCGCGTACTTAAAGGTATGGGCAGCATGGGGTAGCAGGGAGGGGGGGGGGGGCAGGGGGACTCTAAGGGGATCGACGTATGCAACACGATGAACGACATCGCCCCCCTCCCAAGCGCCTATATTGCCATTGTATATTGATTATTATATTATATATTATATAAAATACTCTTGGCACTAAGGCATAAAGAGTTTTTATGATGGATCCACGTTCTCGACATGGTGTTTTCCATGAGCTTGGCCGTGATGTGTCTTCCAGTGACGCCAGTCCTAATCACCCGTGGAACAGCTTTACTCCTCGCCTTGAATGTACTCAGTCACGCGCCATTTTATGGATCCAGTATGTTACCCGTTCCGCCTTGATGACTAAAACACGGATCTCGCAATAGGTTTTATCAAGTTTTGTTTATCACCAGAACAAAGTAGTTTTATGCAACTGTGGGCGGGTTCTGTTCCGTTGCATGTGTTGAAGGGAATCTGGAAGGAACCCGGATTCAGGCGGTGTGTCCGGCTGAAGACTGCAATAGGGTGAATACCAGACTGCAAATGTCTTATGCATCGTACCCCTCGTGCAATTTGTGTTTGTGGAGTTCTTTATGCATAAGTGGGGTATTGGTGTAAACACCGTGCAACCCATAGACAGGTATAGAGGAATGGTCGAACTCCGCGACATATTGTGATATCAAGACAAAATAATGTTAGCTAGTCACCAAATGTTGACCGAGAAAGATCCTGATGTCAGGAGTCGTAGCGACAGTCGGCAGTTAGGACACTATAAAGCCAGTTGTTATTTAATTAAATCAATCATAGCATAACTAGATCTAGATTGATTGGTTAATTAATATGTTGTCATTTTAAAAGAAGCAGAATGAAAGTATCATTGTTAAAACTCTACATGAGCCAAGATTTAATGCCAACCGTCCGCGATAACTTGACGGTGGGGGGGTGGGGGTGCACTTCACGTGTCCACCGTCGCGCAGAACCCCTGAATGCAAGGAATCGAGTGTAAGTGGCGACATCTTGTGGTGGTTGTCGTTAGCGTTGGGCGATGGGCCGAGCTGATAGATATCTGTCATTACAGTCAAAACAAGGCAAACAAGTTGGGCCTTCTCACCGAATAAGTTTATTATTTATTATATACACCATGTACACGTGGCTCAGTGAATGCCTTGGGGGTGACTGGATAGTTTGCTCGACGCACGGACCTTCAGTGTCTTCTCTCTCCGCACTGTAATGCAGCATCATCGCTTATATTTGTGTGTATTTCGTAGGACTCATATTTGCGGATTGTATCTAGTAACTTCAATGGGGAGGAATCTATGCCATGCGTCAGTGATGGCTGCAATTATCATTGTGTATAATGGTAAAATAATGTGGAACGATGTTATTTACTGCGGCGAAATAGACTTTGAATGATGTTATTTACTGCGGCGAAATAAACTTTGAATGATGTTATTCACTGCGGCAAAATTGACTGAATGATGTTATTCACTGCGGCGAAATGTGACCTTGAATGATGTTATTCACTGCGGCGAAATAAACTTTGAATGATGTTTTTCACAGCGGCGAAATAGACTTTGAATGATGTTATTCATTGCGGCAAAATAGACTTTGAATGGTGTTATTCACTGCGGCGAAATGTGACCTTGAATGATGTTATTCACTGTGGCGAAATAGACTTTCAATGATGTTATTCATTGCGGCGAAATAGACTTTGAATGATGTTATTCACTGCGGCGAAATATGGCCGAATGATGTTATTGAGAAACCTGAAATGTATACTCAGAAGTGTTCTGGTTTGATACTCTATTTCATATCTCCCGTGAATATGATAGTGACCCCCTTGTAGCAGAGGGTAAACATGTACATGAAAAAGTAGTATTTTCCATTTTTTTATCCTGATTGCACTGAATAAGCAAAAATAAACCATGTAAAAACCATGTGGAATTTGTTCTGTTTAAGTTTGAGACACATGCGAAAACCACGTTCTTGGTCTGGGTAACAACAACGACGTGGCAACGGAACCATGTGACAAAAACAGCTAACAATGTTTAGCATAAACAAGGCTCAAACCATTTAGCACTACGAGATATCGTTGTTCACACTGAACCGACTGGCCTTGTGTCCCGGCATTATACACAATAAGTGTGTGTGTGTGTGTGGGGTGGGGGGGGTACCGTATAAATTCGGCGATTATAGACTCATCCTAGAGCGCAGATATGTGTGCTTGTCAACACGTCGTCACTACCGCTACGGGTAGTGACGGTCAGCACTACCCATAACGGTAGTGACGTCAGCACTACCCATAACGGTAGTGACGTCCGCACTACCCATACCGGTAGTGACGTCAGCACTACCCCTCACTACCGGTAGTGACGTCAGCGCTACCCGTCCCAGTAGTGACGTCAGCACTACCGGTACCGTTAGTGACGTCAGCACTACCCATACCGGTAGTGACGTCAGCACTACCCATAACGGTAGTGACGTCAGCACTACCCATAACGGTAGTGACGTCCGCACTACCCATACCGGTAGTGACGTCAGCACTACCCCTCACTACCGGTAGTGACGTCAGCGCTACCCGTCCCAGTAGTGACGTCAGCACTACCGGTACCGTTAGTGACGTCAGCACTACCCGTCCCGGTAGTGACGTCAGCACTACCCATACCGGTAGTGACGTCAGCACTACCCGTCCCGGTAGTGACGTCAGCACTACCCATACCGGTAGTGACGTCAGCACTACCCATACCGGTAGTGACGTCAGCACTACCTGTCCCGGTAGTGCTGGACTCTCATGCTCCATGATACACCGGCAAGGCAGTGGGAGCAAGTTGGCTGACATGTTCTCTTCGGAAGGAAAACATTACCAAGTGATTGTAGATCACATGAGTAACTTCTAGGAAATTGACAGTCTGTATACAACGACCACCATGAATGTCATTAAATGGCTTTAAGCCCACTGTGCGCGATGTGGCATTCCGTCTGTCGTAGTTACCGACAATGGACCTCAGTACATCTCTGCAGGATTTGAGGACTTTGCTGAGAAATGGGACTTTAATCGCCGAATGAGTGCACCTGGACATCAGGGATAAGTTAATCGAGCAGAAAAAGAAACAGGCGAAGGAATATGACAAAACGGCGAAAGACCTGCCGGTCTTGGAGGCAGGAGATGTGCGGATGCGACCAGAAAACCTACACAACCCGGGCAGGAATCCGGTAACACACACCCAAGCCCGCGATCATGTAGGGTGACCAGAACACCTACACAACCCGGGCAGGAATCCGGTAACACACACCCAAGCCCGCGATCATGTAGGGTGACCAGAACACCTACACAACCCGGGCAGGAATCCGGTAACACACACCCAAGCCCGAGATCATGTAGGGTGACCAGAACACCTACACAACCCGGGCAGGAATCCGGTAACACACACCCAAGCCCGCGATCATGTAGGGTGACCAGAACACCTACACAACCCGGGCAGGAATCCGGTAACACACACCCAAGCCCGCGATCATGTAGGGTGACCAGAACACCTACACAACCCGGGCAGGAATCCGGTAACACACACCCAAGCCCGAGATCATGTAGGGTGACCAGAACACCTACACAACCCGGGCAGGAATCCGGTAACACACACCCAAGCCCGCGATCATGTAGGGTGACCAGAACACCTACACAACCCAGGCAGGAATCCGGTAACACACACCCAAGCCCGAGATCATGTAGGGTGACCAGAACACCTACACAACCCGGGCAGGAATCCGGTAACACACACCCAAGCCCGAGATCATGTAGGGTGACCAGAACACCTACACAACCCGGGCAGGAATCCGGTAACACACACCCAAGCCCGAGATCATGTAGGGTGACCAGAACACCTACACAACCCGGGCAGGAATCCGGTAACACACACCCAAGCCCGCGATCATGTAGGGTGACCAGAACACCTACACAACCCAGGCAGGAATCCGGTAACACACACCCAAGCCCGAGATCATGTAGGGTGACCAGAACACCTACACAACCCAGGCAGGAATCCGGTAACACACACCCAAGCCCGAGATCATGTAGGGTGACCAGAACACCTACACAACCCGGGCAGGAATCCGGTAACACACACCCAAGCCCGAGATCATGTAGGGTGACCAGAACACCTACACAACCCGGGCAGGAATCCGGTAACACACAGCCAAGCCCGCGATCATGTAGGGTGACCAGAACACCTACACAACCCGGGCAGGAATCCGGTAACACACACCCAAGCCCGCGATCATGTAGGGTGACCAGAACACCTACACAACCGGGGCAGGAATCCGGTAACACACACCCAAGCCCGAGATCATGTAGGGTGACCAGAACACCTGCACAACCCGGGCAGGAATCCGGTAACACACACCCAAGCCCGCGATCATGTAGGGTGACCAGAACACCTACACAACCCGGGCAGGAATCCGGTAACACACACCCAAGCCCGAGATCATGTAGGGTGACCAGAACACCTACACAACCCGGGCAGGAATCCGGTAACACACACCCAAGCCCGAGATCATGTAGGGTGACCAGAACACCTAAACAATCCGGGCAGGAATCCGGTAACACACACCCAAGCCCGAGATCATGTAGGGTGACCAGAACACCTACACAACCCGGGCAGGAATCCGGTAACACACACCCAAGCCCGAGATCATGTAGGGTGACCAGAACACCTGCACAACCCGGGCAGGAATCCGGTAACACACACCCAAGCCCGAGATCATGTAGGGTGACCAGAACACCTACACAACCCGGGCAGGAATCCGGTAACACACACCCAAGCCCGAGATCATGTAGGATGACCAGAACACCTACACAACCCGGGCAGGAATCCGGTAACACACACCCAAGCCCGAGATCATGTAGGGTGACCAGAACACCTACACAACCCGGGCAGGAATCCGGTAACACACACCCAAGCCCGAGATCATGTAGGGTGACCAGAACACCTACACAACCCGGGCAGGAATCCGGTAACACACACCCAAGCCCGAGATCATGTAGGGTGACCAGAACACCTACACAACCCGGGCAGGAATCCGGTAACACACACCCAAGCCCGCGATCATGTAGGGTGACCAGAACACCTACACAACCCGGGCAGGAATCCGGTAACACACACCCAAGCCCGAGATCATGTAGGGTGACCAGAACACCTACACAACCCGGGCAGGAATCCGGTAACACACACCCAAGCCCGAGATCATGTAGGGTGACCAGAACACCTACACAACCCGGGCAGGAATCCGGTAACACACACCCAAGCCCGAGATCATGTAGGGTGACCAGAACACCTACACAACCCGGGCAGGAATCCGGTAACACACACCCAAGCCCGAGATCATGTAGGGTGACCAGAACACCTACACAACCCGAATGACTTTGTCGCTAAGTGACATTCAATGACATTGATGTTTCACAGATGGACGGTGAATGTGCAGTTTCTGACCTCATCCCTATTATCGCTCAAGCTTATATGATAGGGGATATAATCTATCTTGTGTGGGCGATAATAGGGATGAGGTCAGAAACCGCACAATCACCCAGATGGACTTTTCTGCCACTTTAAGTTCTATATCGTTTTGGTATAGTCATTCATACTAGCATCGTCAAATTTCTACGCCGAGTGTATTTCATGTAGCCTAATTAGCATAAAAGAGTTCCCGGTGTAGCACCAAGATGGCTTTGTTGGTCGTCTAAACTTGGCCGGACGATCAATTTTATATATATATAAGGAATATATATATTGAAACAAACTGTTACTATATATTTATATAGATTTAACTTCCATAATTATTTTCCGAATGTGTTTGGGAACTAATTTTAGCCTACCACTCATCAGGAGTTTTACTCTGAGGACCTTTTGGCAAACAACATCTTATAGAACTAGGCTACCTTGGATAAATGACATACAGTGATTAAGTATAGCTATGGATTTGGTATAATATGAATAGGCATTGCCTAAGTTGCGAGCTCACCCAAGTCAGTCAAGTCAAATATCATTTATTTAAACCCAAGTGTACAAAAATATGGCTGCCAACAAAAATAAATAAATAAAAGAAATTGAATAATAATGTAGTTCTTGAAGCTGCTATATCAAAGGCAGCAGTTGTGATAGCCTTAATTATAGCTGATGTATCAGCTGAAGTCACTCTAGTTTATATTCTTAAAGCCTCTTAATTATACTGAAATATCTTAATATCTGTCTATAGAAATAATATTTTTATATATATGTGTTTTACTTAAAGAAGATGGATGGCTTAGTTGTTTAGCATTAATATATGGTCTTAGGATGATACACAGAGAAATATAAGAATAAGTAATTAATTGGGCTAATAATTCATGATATTATTTTATGATAATTATTCTTTATTTATTTTCTGTTACTCATTTGGATATTATTTTATGATAATTATTCATTATTTTATTTTTCTGCTAGTTTTTGTTTTTTACTTATTATAAATAGGTTAATGAGATATTTTAAGCCAAGGTTAAAGCTGGTCATTGATTTATAGCAATTTTCCACCCATTAAATGCATGTAATTTACTAAACATACTGGTAGTATCAATTATAGTATGATATTTCTAATATTAAGACTCTTGCAGTTGAATGCATAGTTTATAATATCTATGTAGCAGATATAAGTTAAAAGGTGAAATCTACAATTATGCTCAATGTTGATGATTTTGTTCATCAGAAAGCTACACCCTTCCACAGAAAATGCCTTAATCTGGCTAAAATGATTTTGTTGACAACATGCCCAACAATATTTCTAGTTCTATTAGAAGGACTACTTGTATCATTTCAATTGAAATTATTCTGAGGTAAATCCTTGTTCATGAAGAACATATTTTCAGGGCCTGTTGTGACCAGTCCTGTTGCTGTAGATACCCTGAGTAAGCTTCTCGAACAATTACACCATGTCAGAAGTATTAGTTTTATCAGTTAATTTAGGTCCTTCTGCTATGCAATTCGCTACCAATGTAAGCACTGGTATGATGTACAAGAAATGCAGTTAAAAATAAAGATAAAAAATATGGAGTAACTGCTTATATATGTTAGTTGCCTATTTAACCACGTTCACATGTAAAACCCCTGTTTATTATGTATACCCAGTATACCTATATTTGAAAGTAGTACATGTATAGTGGTCCAGACAGTATGCAGGTTCTCAAAATGGTGTCATATTTGTGTTGGTTATGATATGAGCTAATGAAACTGTATATGGTTGGCTTTTTGATTACGTTGTAATGTTTGGTCAGCAAGGAGATGTTGACAATACAAACTCCCACCATTTTTGTTTGTAAATATCTTCAAAGCCAGACATTTTAAGACAGGTTGTTGAGTTTAGGGAAAAGGGCTTTCATTCAGTATTTGTTGAATTTTTGACATCCTAGCTATTTTTGTAATAGAATAGCTGGTGATATGTTTAATTTCTATGCCCAAATAGACTGAATATGAAAACACTTGTAGGTCCTGTATTGTTTTGCAATGGTAATCTAGATCTATATTTGTCTGGCAGGGAAAACCAGTGAAGGACATTTTACATCAAAAATTATTATATTGGGACAATATTCAAATTAAAATGTTTGTTTAAGATAAATAAAATAAATATATACATTCTGCATTTGATTAAAAATCGTAATAATGGCATTAATTTAAATAAGTTATACAAATTAAAATCATCTGAAACTTAACAAAAATAGCACTGAAAAACCACTATTTTTTCAAATCATAGATGAGTGATATGGTTGTGAATAAATCTGAATTATCCTGAGGTGTCAAAAGTAGGCAAAATGTGTCAAAAATAGGAAATAGTAAGTCTTATGTGAACAATATATAATAAAATATTTTTAAAATATTTACATATTTGGTTTAAACTCCTGTTTAATTTGTCTCAATGAAACTCTTCAAATTAAATATTTCAGGAGTGGAGGCTTTCCATACTTTCCTGAATGTGTGGTTCAATGCTAAACTAAGGGGATATTTGGTCATGGCTGTATTTTAACCCGTGACAGGATGTCCCCCCCCCCCTCCCCATGTCCCTTAACCCACATATATCGGTAAGCCCGTGCTAAGCTAAGGGGACATCTGGTCATAGCTATAATTAACGCATGACAACATGTCCCCCCCCCTCTCTATCCCTTAACCCACCTGGATCAGTGATCCAATGCTAAACTAAGGGGACACCTGGTCATGGCTGTATTTTAACCCGTGATAGCATGTCTCCCCTCCCCCCCCAATTCCCATATCCCTTAACCCTCGGTAATTCCCTGCTAAGCTAAAGGGACACCTGGTCAGAGCTAAATTAGGCCCATGACAACATGCCACCTACCCTTCCCATATGTCCCTGAACCCACTTGGATCAACGATCTAATGCTATTCCAAGGGGACGCCTGGTCATGGCTGTATTTTAACCCGTGACAGTATGCCCCCCCCCCGCCTCCCCATGTATCTTAAGATATATTCAGCCCATGACAATGTGTCCCCCCATAACTAGTGCCCTAATATGCGCGCATACATAAAAATTGCAGGGGGGACACGCTGTCATGGGGGGACGCCTGGTCATGTTACACCGTGACAGCATGTCCCCCCACCCCCCTGCCCATATCCCTTAACCCACGTAGATGGGTAATTTCGTGCTAGAATAAGGGGACATGTGGTCATCGCTATAATCAACCCATGACAACACGTCCCCCCCCCGCCTTCCAGGGTTCCTTAACGAACCGGGATGTGTGGTCCAATGCTAAACTAAGGGGACATTTGGTCATGGCTGTATATTAACCCGTGACAGGATGTCCCCCCCCCCCTCCCCATGTCCCTTAACCCACATATATCGGTAAGCCCGTGCTAAGCTAAGGGGACATCTGGTCATAGCTATAATTAACCCATGACAACATGTCCCCCCTCTCTCTATCCCTTTACCCACCTGGATCAGTGATCCAATGCTAAACTAAGGGGACACCTGGTCATGGCTGTATTTTAACCCGTGACAGCATGCCCCCCCCCCTCCCTATGTCCCTTAACCCACGTAAATGGGTGATCTCATGCTAGGCTAAAGGCTCTGGTCATAGCTATATTCAACCCATGACAACATGCCCACCTCCACCCCCACCCCCATGTCCGCTCAAGGTATATTCAGCCCATGACAATGTGTCCCTCTCATAACTAGTGACCTCCTCCGCGCGTATACCCGAACTGCAGGGGGGACATGCTGTCATGGGGGGACAGATGGGTCATGTTACACCGGGCTTTTAACGCAAGCAAGCCGTGAAATATGCGAGACCAATGCAACATGTAGTATACAGAACCTAATTCTCCACGGTGAACGTGCGTGGAGAAATAGGGCACGGCCATGCGATGAGATGTCCCGGGCTTTACACGCAAGCAAGCCGTGAAATATGCGAGACCAATGCAACATGTAGTATACAGAACCTAATTCTCCACGGTGAACGTGCGTGGAGAAATAGGGCACAGCCATGCGATGAGATGTCCCGGGCTTTTCACGCAAGCAAGCCGTGAAATATGCGAGACCAATGCATTATGTAGTATAGAGAACCTAATTCTCCACGGTGACCGGGCGTGGAGAAATAGGGCACAGCTATGCGATGAGATGTCCCGGGTTTTTAACGCAAGCAAGCCGTGAAATATGCGAGCCCAATTCAACATGTAGTATACAGAACCTAATTCTCCACGGTGAACGTGCGTGGAGAAATAGGGCACAGCCATGCGATGAGATGTCCCGGGCTTTTCACGCAAGCAAGCCGTGAAATATGCGAGACCAATGCATTATGTAGTATAGAGAACCTAATTCTCCACGGTGACCGGGCGTGGAGAAATAGGGCACAGCTATGCGATGAGATGTCCCGGGTTTTTAACGCAAGCAAGCCGTGAAATATGCGAGACCAATGCAACATGTAGTATACAGAACCTAATTCTCCACGGTGAACGTGCGTGGAGAAATAGGGCACGGCCATGCGATGAGATGTCCCGGGCTTTACACGCAAGCAAGCCGTGAAATATGCGAGACCAATGCAACATGTAGTATACAGAACCTAATTCTCCACGGTGAACGTGCGTGGAGAAATAGGGCACAGCCATGCGATGAGATGTCCCGGGCTTTTCACGCAAGCAAGCCGTGAAATATGCGAGACCAATGCATTATGTAGTATAGAGAACCTAATTCTCCACGGTGACCGGGCGTGGAGAAATAGGGCACAGCCATGCGATGAGATGTCCCGGGCTTTTCACGCAAGCAAGCCGTGAAATATGCGAGACCAATGCAACATGTAGTATACAGAACCTAATTCTCCACGGTGAACGGGCGTGGAGAAATAGGGCACAGCCATGCGATGAGATGTCCCGGGCTTTTCACGCAAGCAAGCCGTGAAATATGCGAGACCAATGCATTATGTAGTATAGAGAACCTAATTCTCCACGGTGAACGTGCGTGTAGTAATAGGGCACAGCCATGCGATGAGATGTCCCTGGCTTTTAACGCAAGCAAGCCGTGAAATATACGAGACCAATGCAACATGTAGTATACAGAACCTAATTCTCCACGGAGACCGGGCGTGGAGAAATAGGGCACAGCCATGCGATGAGATGTCCCGGGCTTTTCACGCAAGCAAGCCGTGAAATATGCGAGACCAATGCATTATGTAGTATAGAGAACCTAATTCTCCACGGTGAACGTGCGTGGAGAAATAGGGCACAGCCATGCGATGAGATCTCCCGGGCTTTTCACGCAAGCAAGCCGTGAAATATGCGAGACCAATGCATTATGTAGTATAGAGAACCTAATTCTCCACGGTGAACGTGCGTGGAGTAATAGGGCACAGCCATGCGATGAGATGTCCCGGGCTTTTAACGCAAGCAAGCCGTGAAATATACGAGACCAATGCAACATGTAGTATACAGAACCTAATTCTCCACGGAGACCGGGCGTGGAGAAATAGGGCACAGCCATGCGATGAGATGTCCCGGGCTTTTCACGCAAGCAAGCCGTGAAATATGCGAGACCAATGCATTATGTAGTATAGAGAACCTAATTCTCCACGGTGAACGTGCGTGGAGAAATAGGGCACAGCCATGCGATGAGATGTCCCGGGCTTTTAACGCAAGCAAGCCGTGAAATATGCGAGACCAATGCAACATGTAGTATACAGAGACGAACCCTAATTTTCCACGGTGAACGTGCGTGGAGAAATAGGTCACAGCCATGCGATGAAGTGTCCCGGGGTCTTCACGCAAGCAAGCCGTGAAATATGCGAGACCGCTGCACTATGTGGTATAGAGAGAGCACGGACTCGCATTTACAACGAGGGGCGAGCGTGGAGAAATAGATCACAGTCATTGGGTAGGGTGTCCCGGGCTTTTCACAGCAAGCAAGCCGTGAAATATGCGAGACCAATGCAACATGTAGTATACAGAGACGAACCCTAATTTTCCACGGTGAACGTGCGTGGAGAAATAGGTCACAGCCATGCGATGAAGTGTCCCGGGGTCTTCACGCAAGCAAGCCGTGAAATATGCGAGACCGCTGCACTATGTGGTATAGAGAGAGCACGAACTCGCATTTACAACGGGGGGCGAGCGTGGAGAAATAGATCACAGTCATTGGGTAGGGTGTCCCGGGCTTTTCACAGCAAGCAAGCCGTGAAATATGCGAGACCAATGCAACATGTAGTATACAGAACCTAATTCTCCACGGTGAACGGGCGTGGAGAAATAGGGCACAGCCATGCGATGAGATGTCCCGGGCTTTTCACGCAAGCAAGCCGTGAAATATGCGAGACCAATGCATTATGTAGTATAGAGAACCTAATTCTCCACGGTGAACGTGCGTGGAGTAATAGGGCACAGCCATGCGATGAGATGTCCCGGGCTTTTAACGCAAGCAAGCCGTGAAATATACGAGACCAATGCAACATGTAGTATACAGAACCTAATTCTCCACGGAGACCGGGCGTGGAGAAATAGGGCACAGCCATGCGATGAGATGTCCCGGGCTTTTCACGCAAGCAAGCCGTGAAATATGCGAGACCAATGCATTATGTAGTATAGAGAACCTAATTCTCCACGGTGAACGTGCGTGGAGAAATAGGGCACAGCCATGCGATGAGATCTCCCGGGCTTTTCACGCAAGCAAGCCGTGAAATATGCGAGACCAATGCATTATGTAGTATAGAGAACCTAATTCTCCACGGTGAACGTGCGTGGAGTAATAGGGCACAGCCATGCGATGAGATGTCCCGGGCTTTTAACGCAAGCAAGCCGTGAAATATACGAGACCAATGCAACATGTAGTATACAGAACCTAATTCTCCACGGAGACCGGGCGTGGAGAAATAGGGCACAGCCATGCGATGAGATGTCCCGGGCTTTTCACGCAAGCAAGCCGTGAAATATGCGAGACCAATGCATTATGTAGTATAGAGAACCTAATTCTCCACGGTGAACGTGCGTGGAGAAATAGGGCACAGCCATGCGATGAGATGTCCCGGGCTTTTAACGCAAGCAAGCCGTGAAATATGCGAGACCAATGCAACATGTAGTATACAGAGACGAACCCTAATTTTCCACGGTGAACGTGCGTGGAGAAATAGGTCACAGCCATGCGATGAAGTGTCCCGGGGTCTTCACGCAAGCAAGCCGTGAAATATGCGAGACCGCTGCACTATGTGGTATAGAGAGAGCACGGACTCGCATTTACAACGAGGGGCGAGCGTGGAGAAATAGATCACAGTCATTGGGTAGGGTGTCCCGGGCTTTTCACAGCAAGCAAGCCGTGAAATATGCGAGACCAATGCAACATGTAGTATACAGAGACGAACCCTAATTTTCCACGGTGAACGTGCGTGGAGAAATAGGTCACAGCCATGCGATGAAGTGTCCCGGGGTCTTCACGCAAGCAAGCCGTGAAATATGCGAGACCGCTGCACTATGTGGTATAGAGAGAGCACGAACTCGCATTTACAACGGGGGGCGAGCGTGGAGAAATAGATCACAGTCATTGGGTAGGGTGTCCCGGGCTTTTCACAGCAAGCAAGCCGTGAAATATGCGAGACCAATGCAACATGTAGTATACAGAACCTAATTCTCCACGGTGAACGGGCGTGGAGAAATAGGGCACAGCCATGCGATGAGATGTCCCGGGCTTTTCACGCAAGCAAGCCGTGAAATATGCGAGACCAATGCAACATGTAGTATAGAGAACCTAATTCTCCACGGTGAACGTGCGTGGAGAAATAGGGCACAGCCATGCGATGAGATGTCCCGGGCTTTTCACGCAAGCAAGCCGTGAAATATGCGAGACCAATGCAACATGTAGTATAGAGAACCTAATTCTCCACGGTTAACGTGCGTGGAGAAATAGGGCACAGCCAAATATGCGAGACCACTGCACTGTGTGTTACAGAGATAGCACGGACTCGCATTTACAACGGGGGCCGAGCGTGGAGAAATAGAGCACAGTCATTGGGTAGGGTGTCCCGGCCTTTTCACGACAAGCAACCCGTGAAATAAGCGAGACCGCTGCACTATGTGGTATAGAGAGAGCACGGACTCGCCTTTACAACGGAGGGCGAGCGTGGAGAATAGAGCACATGCAGTCAGTGGGTATAGGGTGTCTCGGACTTTTCACGGCAAGAAAGCCGTAAAATATGCGAGACCATTTCACTGTGTACTGAGAGGGAGCAGGACTCGCCTTCTCCACGGGGAGCGAGCGTGAAAAAATAAAGCACAGCCATGGGCTCTACCGATCCATGTGGGTTAAGGGACCTGGGGATGGGGCCGGAGCGGGGGGGGGGGGTGGAGGATCAAGATAGCCATGACCAAATTTCCCCCGTTGCTTAGCATGAGAGACAGCTATCCCTATGCGTGAGCGACAGGATCATCGCCATATTCAGTCTATGACAATCTGCCCCCCCTCCATCCCCATGTCCCTAAACCTACGTGGATATCATGTACACCCATGCCAAGCCGCAATGATCTCTTTCAGATTCTTTGTTCTCCGAGCCAAATTTGTACTATAGGTGTCACTGGCGTGTAACGAATATGTCACTTCCGATTTCTTTATTCACAGGCGATAATATGGACTTTTGAGGCATTGTGGGCGATAACAGATGCAGCTTCTGATTTTTACGTGAGAAACTCGGGTTTTTCACGTTAAGAACTCGGGACTTTCACAAGCGGTAGCGTTGTAATCCCGGTATTTTCACGAGGAGTATCGTGAAAATACCGGGACTTTCACACGCTCTCTGTCTCTACGTTTTCACGCGACCCTCGCGTGAAAAAATGAAGTCCGTGGAAACAGCGAGACGGCACTCAGAACTCGCTTTTTTCACGTGAAGAACTCGGGTTCTCCACGGACTCGCGTTTTTAACGCAGTAAATTTGGGTGGTCTCGCACTTTTCACGTGAAAGTCCCGGGCTTTTCACGGACTCGCGATTTTCATGCAACAGACATATGAAATTTCATTTTTTTTATTTTATTTTTATACATGTGTGTTGCTATAGAAGCTCGCTTCGCTCGCTATAATGTACTGGCTTATGTATAAGATTTACAATTGATCAATAACCTAATGGATAAAAAAGAAAAATACCTAATGGATAAAAAAGACAAAATTAAAATAAACACTCTAAATTTAAGTAGTGATCTATTGGAATGCTAAAAAGGCTGATTTTCAGTCAAAGGTAATGCATTGTCATCAATTAAATGCTTTTTTTGGAACAGGCACTTGTAAATTATCATTCATTGAATTTGTGTTAATATTTGTGATTGTGCAGGCACCAGTGATAGTGAAGTTTTAATTTGCATTAAATTCTGGAGAAAAACTGTACCAAACGTTTGTATATTGCACAACATGTTTTTTGCCATATTCTAAAAAATCTACACAGTATTTTTATTAGCCTTTTATTCACTATGTACCAGTCATCAGCTATCTATAATTGGCAATGTCAATATGGAAAGGATTGTTGGCATATTATTAGCTAATAGCACAAGAATTGCGCCACTCTTAGGCTAGGCATAATAATTAGCCTAATGTTATTCTTTTATCTCTAGCCATGCTAGACCTTATAAAAAACATTAAAATGTTGAATAATTTTTATTCTTGAATTTTGCATAGACAAGTATCATTTTTGTATTGGATATCTTTCACCAGAACTTTTGTTTTTATGTGTGACGCAGTCTACCATTTTCACCATTTTCTTTAAAGAGAATGTTTTTGTGCAGAAGTAATAATGACTGTGCCCCCTGTGCCCCCCCACCCCCCTTCCCCTAGATCCGCCACTGCTCTGGTGCGAAAGTAAACCTAACGAATGGCGTAGAATTTTTCCACAATTAATTGCTTATTATGCTAAACGAGGATTTCAAGCAGTTTAAGTGAGCAGGTGAACCACTCTGCCGGCAGAGGGAGCTCGTTCCTCACATCACCTCTGCCCCACGTCACCGCCCACCTCACAGTTGACCTCAACGGTTCTGGGGTCGCGAATGGTTTTAGAGTTTTTTTTTATTGAATTTGAAAAATATAGACATTCCGTTGTCGAATGGTCACAATGGAAGAGTGAAGCGAAAAAATATTTCAAAATAAGACGTGGTCAAAGTTCAAAACGCTTCACGCCTTTGACTTCGACCGCACAGTATAGTTCGAAAGTAACGTGGCTCCAAATTAATCAAACTCAAATGTATTCGTCCGGTATTTTACCCGTGGCACAGTAAATGCTAAACAGTGGTGCATTTGATGCCAAACTGTGAATTATCTTCGATTACATTCATTTCAATTTTCGCGTATGAAGGATAATTCTGATGGTTAAATTTGACGTGGGGCAGAGGGACTATGGCACAAGCGTAATGCCCTCTGCCGGGAGATCGCAAGTAAACTAGTAGCCCCAAGTCGCCCATTTCAATTTTCGCCAGAAAACATCACCCCGGACTGCGCCAAGCAGACCACCGGCCATGGTGAGCGGAGACGACCGGCCATGGTGAGCGGAGACGACCGGCCATGGTGAGCGGAGACGACCGGCCATGGTGAGCGGAGACGACCGGCCATGGTGAGCGGAGACGCCCATACGAGGCCGGTAGGTGGCGTTCCGTTTTCTGGAAGCAACTGTGAACGCGAACCAGCCTGTGAGAACGCGAACCAGCCAGTGAGAACAGAAACAATCAGTTGCAGGTCGAGCATCAATCTAGTAGAACACATTCCGAGCGCCCTCTGCTGGGAGAATGGAAGTGTAAATTAAGTGTTAACGGTTGAGAGTATTCGTTAGCTTTTTAAGGTACATTAGTTACATTACTAAAGACTTGAGAATAATTGTTGGCGTTTCGATATTTCGACCAATGTTTGGGGGATAATTTTTGGGGCCACTGAAATTTGCTCCGAACTCTCGGCTGTTACGCAAAATCAATCATATCCCTAAGCTATAGTTGTGATGAATTTTACTACATATGCATGCGTGTTACCTTAAAAGCTCACTTGCGCTCGCTATTGCCAATAAATAAACGTACGATTCAATAGCATGCAGCAATGGCTTATTTCCAGGCCGAATTGGCCACTATGTGTGATTGTTTCGTTCGGGTATACATATCAAGACATTTCCACTCTCCCAAAAGACGCAACATCCCGCCCTCCAGATGGCGTTGCGAGCGGAAAAACTATCCCTTCAGTGAAAGCCAACTCTGACACCAACAAAAGGGACCTGGCGTGCCAGGGCCGCACCCTGCCCCCCCCCCCTCCCCCCCCCCACGCCCCGCCAGGGCCGCACCCTGTCCCCCCCCCCCACGCCCCGACAGGGCTGCACCCTGCCCCCACCCCCCCACGCCCCGCCAGGGGACGTTCAGTAGGCTTGCCCGCACACCTGTTGCCGTGTTTACCGGTCGTGTGCGAGTCCGGAATTGAAACAAAACGACAATGGCGAAGATAAAAACGCACAAATAGATGAGGCAGGGGGTGGGGCAGTGAGAGACGGGGTGGGACGGTGAGGCAAGGGGTGGGGCGGGGAGGTAGGGGGTGTGGCGGTGAGATAGGGGGTGGGGGCGGTGAGATAGGGGGTGGGGCGGTGAGGTAGGGGGTGGGGCGGTGATGTAGGGTTGGATGGCTGTAAGGAGCGGTAAGGGGGGCGAGGGAATGCCAGCTCATGGCGGAGGGATATAAAGGTGTGCGCCGGTGCGGCGACTGGCTTACAGCTCGCGCAGCGCCGGAAGTAGGACATCCGCCATGACAGGACCGGGCGTGTTGCGCCACCTGGTGTTCCTGTGCGTCATCAGCAGCGTCGCCGCCAACACCTACTTCTAGTAAGTCACGTGATCGGGGTATAACGGCACCAGTGTCGCCGCCAACACCTACTCTTAGTAAGTCACGTGATCGGGGTATAACGGCACCAGTGTCGCCGCCAACACCTACTCCTAGTAAGTCACGTGATCGGGCTATAACGGCAACAGTGTCGCCGCCAACACCTACTCTTAATAAGTCACGTGATCGGGGTATAACGGCACCAGTGTCGCCGCCAACACCTCTTCTAGTAAGTGACGTGATCGGGGTATAACGGCACCAATGTCGGCGCCAACACCTACTCTTAATAAGTCACGTGATCGGGGTATTACGGCACCAGTGTCGCCGCCACCACCTCTTCTAGTAAGTGACGTGATCGGGGTATAACGGCACCAGTGTCGCCGCCAACACCTACTCCTAGTAAGTCACGTGATCGGGGTATAACGGCACCAGTGTCGCCGCCAACACCTACTTCTAGTAAGTCACGTGATCGGGGTATTACGGCACCAGTGTCGCCGCCAACACCTACTCCTAATAAGTCACGTGATCGGGGTATAACGGCACCAGTGTCGCCGTCAACACCTACTCCTAGTAAGTCACGTGATCGGGGTATAACGGCACCAGTGTCGCCGCCAACACCTACTCCTAGTAAGTCACGTGATCGGGGTATAACGGCACCAGTGTCGCCGCCAACACCTCTTCTAGTAAGTCACGTGATCGGGGTATAACGGCACCAGTGTCGCCGCCAACACCTCTTCTAGTAAGTCACGTGATCGGGGTATAACGGCACCAGTGTCGCCGCCAACACCTACTCTTAATAAGTCACGTGATCGGGGTATAACGGCACCAGTGTCGCCGCCAACACCTCTTCTAGTAAGTCACGTGATCGGGGTATAACGGCGCACCAGTGTCGGCACCAGCACCTCTTCTAGTAAGTGACGTGATCGGGGTATAACGGCACCAGTGTCGCCGCCAACACCTCTTCTAGTAAGTGACGTGATCGGGGTATAACGGCACCAGTGTCGCCGCCAACACCTCTTCTAGTAAGTCACGTGATCGGGGTATAACGGCACCAGTGTCGCCGCCAACACCTACTCCTAGTAAGTCACGTGATCGGGGTATAACGGCACCAGTGTCGCCGCCACACCTACCCCTAGTAAGTGACGTGATCGGGGTATAACGGCACCAATGTCGCCGCCACACCTACCCCTAGTAAGTGACGTGATCGGGGTATAACGGCACCAGTGTCGCCGCCAACACCTCTTCTAGTAAGTCACGTGATCGGGGTATAACGGCACCAGTGTCGCCGCCAACACCTCTTCTAGTAAGTCACGTGATCGGGGTATAACGGCACCAGTGTCGCCGCCAACACCTACTCCTAGTATGTCACGTGATCGGGGTATAACGGCACCAGTGTCGCCGCCAACACCTACTCTTAATAAGTCACGTGATCGGGGTATAACGGCACCAGTGTCGGCACCAGCACCTCTTCTAGTAAGTGACGTGATCGGGGTATTACGGCACCAATGTCGCCGCCACACCTACCCCTAGTAAGTGACGTGATCTGGGTATAACGGCACCAGTGTCGGCACCAGCATCTCTTCTAGTAAGTGACGTGATCGGGGTATTACGGCACCAATTTCGCCGCCAACACCTCTTCTAGTAAGTGACGTGATCGGGGTATAACGGCACCAGTGTCGGCACCAGCACCTCTTCTAGTAAGTGACGTGATCGGGGTATTACGGCACCAATGTCGCCGCCACACCTACCCCTAGTAAGTGACGTGATCGGGGTATAACGGCACCAGTGTCGCCGCCAACACCTCTTCTAGTAAGTGACGTGATCAGGGTATAACGGCACCAGTGTCGCCGCCAACACCTACCCTTAGCAAGTGACGTGATCGGGGTATAACGGCACCAGTGTCGCCGCCAACACCTACTCCTAGTAAGTCACGTGATCGGGGTATAACGGCACCAGTGTCGCCGCCACACCTACCCTTAGTAAGTGACGTGATCGGGGTATAACGGCACCAGTGTCGCCGCCAACACCTACTCCTAGTAAGTCACGTGATCGGGGTATAACGGCACCAGTGTCGCCGCCAACACCTACTCCTAATAAGTCACGTGATCGGGGTATAACGGCACCAGTGTCGCCGCCAACACCTACTCCTAGTAAGTCACGTGATCGGGGTATAACGGCACCAGTGTCGCCGCCAACACCTCTTCTAGTAAGTCACGTGATCGGGGTATAACGGCACCAGTGTCGCCGCCAACACCTCTTCTAGTAAGTCACGTGATCAGGGTATAACGGCACCAATGTCGCCGCCACACCTACCCTTAGTAAGTGACGTGATCGGGGTATAACGGCACCAGTGTCGCCGCCAACACCTCTTCTAGTAAGTCACGTGATCGGGGTATAACGGCACCGGTGTCGCCGCCAACACCTCTTCTAGTAAGTCACGTGATCGAGGTATAACCGCACCAATGTCGCCGCCACACCTACCCTTAGTAAGTGACGTGATCGGGGTATAACGGCACCAGTGTCGCCGCCAACACCTACTCCTAATAAGTCACGTGATCGGGGTATAACGGCACCAGTGTTGCCGCCAACACCTACTCCTAATAAGTCACGTGATCGGGGTATAACGGCACCAGTGTCGCCGCCAACACCTACTCCTAGTAAGTCACGTGATCGGGGTATAACGGCACCAGTGTCGCCGCCAACACCTCTTCTAGTAAGTCACGTGATCGGGGTATAACGGCACCAGTGTCGCCGCCAACACCTCTTCTAGTAAGTCACGTGATCGGGGTATAACGGCACCAGTGTCGCCGCCAGCACCTCTTCTAGTAAGTCACGTGATCGGGTATAACGGCACCAGTGTCGCCGCCAAGATATAATCGCAATATGACATAAATACACCACTGTTCAGCATTTACTGTGATAAGCTTACTGAATGTCTGTATTTTTTTAAATTCTGCATTGAAAATACAAAAGTTGACCTGAACGTCCCTTCAAAATTACTCGTGACCCCAGCACCGTTGAGGCCAACCATGAGGTTGGTGGCCAAGTGCGGCAAAGGTGACGTGAGCAGCGACCTCTGCTGGGAGAGTGAGCAACTGAGTTTGTATTGATGTTTGCAGCTCCATCTGGTGTCAGGATGACTGCGGCGGAACCGGAAGCCCGCCGCACGCCGACTGCGAACTGGTCTGCATCCCTCCGCTGGAAACCAACGACACATGCATGGACCCCAACACATTCCTAGAGCAAACAGTCACATTCCTGAACACTGTGCCAGCTGTAACCACAACACCAACTCCAACCACACCGACCCCAACTACACCAACCCCAACCACACCAACGCCAACTACACCTACTCCAACTACACCTACTCCAACCACGCCAACCCCAACTACACCAACCCCAACTACCCCAACCCCCACCACTCCAACCCCAACCACACCAACCCCAACTACACCAACCCCAACTACACCAACCCCAACCACTCCAACCCCAACCACACCAACCCCAACCACACCAACCGCAACCACACCGACTCCGACTACACCAACCCCAACCACACCAACCCCAACCACACCAACGCCAACTACACCTACTCTAACCACACCAACCCCAACTACACCAACCCCAACCACACCAACCCCAACCACACCATCTCCAACCACACCAACCCCAACCACACCAACCCCAACCACACCAACTCCAACTACACCTACTCCAACTACACCTACTCCAACCACGCCAACCCCAACTACACCAACCCCAACTACCCCAACCCCCACCACTCCAACCCCAACCACACCAACCCCAACTACACCAACCCCAACCACTCCAACCCCAACCACACCAACCCCAACTACACCAACTCCTACTACACCAACTCCAACCACACCAACTCCAACCACACCAACCCCAACCACACCAACTCCCACAACACCAACGCCAACCACACCGACACCTACCACACCGACCCCAACAACACCAACTCCAACAACGCCAACCCCAACTACACCAACCCCAACTACCCCAACCCCCACCACTCCAACCCCAACTACCCCAACCCCCACCACTCCAACCCCAACCACACCAACCCCAACCACACCAACTCCAACTACACCAACCCCAACCACACCAACCCCAACGACTCCAACTCCAACAACACCAACTCCAACCACTCCAACCCCAACTACACCAACCCCAACCACACCAACCCCCTCTACTCCAATCCCAACCACACCAACCCCAACTACACCAACCCCAACCACACCAGCCCCCACAACTCCAACCCCAACCACTCCAACCCTAACCACCCCAACTCCAACCACACCAACCCCAACCACACCAACCCCAACCACGCCAACCGCAACCACACCGACTCCGACTACACCAACCCCAACCACACCAACCCCAACCACACCAACTCCAACCACACCACCCCCTACTACACCACCACCCACCACTCCAACCCCAACCACACCAACCCCTACCACTCCAACCCCAACCACGCCAACCCCAACTACACCAACCCCAACCACACCAACTCCAACTACACCAACTCCAACCACACCAACCCCAACTACACCAATCCCAACCACACCAACTCCAACTACACCAACTCCAACCACACCAACCCCGACTACACCAACCCCAACCACACCAACCCCAACCACACCAACCGCAACCACACCGACTCCGACTACACCAACCCCAACCACACCAACCCCAACCACACCAACGCCAACTACACCTACTCTAACCACACCAACCCCAACTACACCAACCCCAACCACACCAACCCCAACCACACCATCTCCAACCACACCAACCCCAACCACACCAACCCCAACCACACCAACTCCAACTACACCTACTCCAATTACACCTACTCCAACCACGCCAACCCCAACTACACCAACCCCAACTACCCCAACCCCCACCCCTCTAACCCCAACCACACCAACCCCAACTACACCAACCCCAACCACTCCAACCCCAACCACACCAACCCCAACTACACCAACTCCTACTACACCAACTCCAACCACACCAACTCCAACCACACCAACCCCAACCACACCAACTCCCACAACACCAACGCCAACCACACCGACACCTACCACACCGACCCCAACAACACCAACTCCAACCACGCCAACCCCAACTACACCAACCCCAACTACCCCAACCCCCACCACTCCAACCCCAACTACCCCAACCCCCACCACTCCAACCCCAACCACACCAACCCCAACCACACCAACCCCAACTACACCAACCCCAACCACACCAACCCCAACGACTCCAACTCCAACAACACCAACTCCAACCACTCCAACCCCAAATACACCAACCCCAACCACACCAACCCCCTCCACTCCAACCCCAACCACACCAACCCCAACTACACCAACCCCAACCACACCAGCCCCCACAACTCCAACCCCAACCACTCCAACCCTAACCACCCCAACTCCAACCACACCAACCCCAACCACACCAACCCCAACCACGCCAACCGCAACCACACCGACTCCGACTACACCAACCCCAACCACACCAACCCCAACCACACCAACTCCAACCACACCACCCCCTACTACACCACCCCCCACCACTCCAACCCCAACCACACCAACCCCTACCACTCCAACCCCAACCACGCCAACCCCAACTACACCAACCCCAACCACACCAACTCCAAATACACCAACTCCAACCACACCAACCCCAACTACACCAATCCCAACCACACCAACTCCAACTCCAACCACACCAACTCCGACTACACCAACCCCAACCACACCAACCGCAACCACACCAACTCCAACCACACCAACTCCAACCACACCAACCGTAACCACACCAACCCCAACCACACCAACTCCAACCACACCAACCCCAACCACACCAACTCCAACCACACCAACCCCAACCACACCAACCCCAACTACACCTACTTTAACCACACCAACCCCAACTACACCAACCCCAACCACACCAACCCCAACCACACCAACTCCAACCACACCAACCCCAACCACACCAACCCCAACCACACCAACTCCAACTACACCTACTCCAACTACACCTACTCCAACCACGCCAACCCCAACTACACCAACCCCCACCACTCCAACCCCAACCACACCAACCCCAACTACACCAACCCCAACTACGCCAACCCCAACCACTCCAACCCCGACCACACCAACCCCAACTACACCAACTCTTACTACACCAACTCCAACCACACCAACCCCAACCACACCATCCCCAACCACACCAACTCCCACAACACCAACGCCAACCACACCGACACCTACCACACCGACCCCAACAACACCAACTCCAACCACACCAACTCCCACAACACCAACGCCAACCACACCGACACCTACCACACCGACCCCAACAACACCAACTCCAACCACGCCAACCCCAACTACACCAACCCCAACTACCCCAACCCCCACCACTCCAACCCCAACTACACCATCCCCAACCACACCAACTCCCACAACACCAACGCCAACCACACCGACACCTACCACACCGACCCCAACAACACCAACTCCAACCACACCAACTCCCACAACACCAACGCCAACCACACCGACACCTACCACACCGACCCCAACAACACCAACTCCAACCACGCCAACCCCAACTACACCAACCCCAACCACTCCAACCCCAACCACACCAACCCCAACTACACCAACTCCAACCACACCAACCCCAACAACACCAACTCCAACCACACCAACTCCCACAACACCAACGCCAACCACACCGACACCTACCACACCGACCCCAACAACACCAACTCCAACCACACCAACCCCAACCACACCAACCCCAACCACGCCAACTCCTACAACACCAACGCCTACCACACCAACTCCAACAACACCAACCCCAACCACACCGGCACCAACCACACCGACACCAACTACACAAACCCCAACTACCACCACCCCTGGTCCAACTACAACCACACCTTTTATAGCAGGTAAGACGTTCTAGTCATTATTTAGTGGCTATTATGAGCACGCGTTGATATTAACTGTACCTAACGTTAGTACAGTAGATCTGAAGGCGGCTAACGTCGTGTGTCCTGGCCGTCGCCATAGTAACATTGCGTAGATCGATGTCTGAAACAGCTCGCCTAGCTGCCCGGGCTGCGTTTTTTGAAGTTATAGATCTATATAAGACAATTCCATTGGCCCGACATCAATTTGTAGAAGCCCGCCAATATAACAATGGTGTGGGTTATCGGGGCGTTAGGTAATTGAATTGGCCCGACAGCTATAGCAGCCCGTTATTTTTCATTATCGGATAATGAAAATAAAGGGGTGCTACAAATTGATGAAGAGCCAACAACATGGCCAACCCTATACACACCTCGCGCCATTAGTATTATCACGAGTTGATGAAGGGCCAACAACATGGCCAACACTATACACACCTCGCCCCATTAGTATTATCACGAGTTGATGAAGAGCCAACAACATGGCCAACACTATACACACCTCGCGCCATTAGTATTATCACGAGTGGATGAAGAGCCAACAACATGGCCAACACTTTACACACCTCGCCCCATTAGTATTATCACGAGTTGATGAAGGGCCAACAACATGGCCAACACTATACACACCTCGCCCCATTAGTATTATCACGAGTTGATGAAGAGCCAACAACATGGCCAACACTATACACACCTCGCGCCATTAGTATTATCACGAGTGGATGAAGAGCCAACAACATGGCCAACACTATACACACCTCGCCCCATTAGTATTATCACGAGTTGATGAAGGGCCAACAACATGGCCAACACTATACACACCTCGCCCCATTAGTATCATCACGAGTTGATGAAGAGCCAACAACATGGCCAACACTATACACACCTCGCGCCATTAGTATAATCACGAGTGGATGAAGGGCCAACAACATGGCCAACACTATACACACCTGGCGCCATTAGTATTATCACGAGTGGATGAAGAGCCAACAACATGGCCAACACTTTACACACCTCGCGCCATTAGTATTATCACGAGTTGAAGAAGGGCCAACAACATGGCCAACACTATACACACCTCGCCCCATTAGTATCATCACGAGTTGATGAAGAGCCAACAACATGGCCAACACTATACACACCTCGCGCCATTAGTATTATCACGAGTGGATGAAGGGCCAACAACATGGCCAACACTATACACACCTGGCGCCATTAGTATTATCACGAGTGGATGAAGAGCCAACAACATGGCCAACACTTTACACACCTCGCGCCATTAGTATTATCACGAGTGGATGAAGGGCCAACAACATGGCCAACACTATACACACCTCGCGCCATTAGTATTATCACGAGTGGATGAAGGGCCAACAACATGGCCAACACTATACACACCTGGCGCCATTAGTATTATCACGAGTGGATGAAGAGCCAACAACATGGCCAACACTATACACACCTGGCGCCATTAGTATTATCACGAGTGGATGAAGAGCCAACAACATGGCCAACACTATACACACCTCGCGCCATTAGTATTATCACGAGTGGATGAAGGGCCAACAACATGGCCAACACTATACACACCTGGCGCCATTAGTATTATCACGAGTGGATGAAGAGCCAACAACATGGCCAACACTATACACACCTCGCGCCATTAGTATTATCACGAGTGGATGAAGGGCCAACAACATGGCCAACACTATACACACCTCGCCCCATTAGTATTATCACGAGTTGATGAAGAGCCAACAACATGGCCAACACTATACACACCTGGCGCCATTAGTATTATCACGAGTTGATGAAGAGCCAACAACATGGCCAACACTATACACACCTCGCGCCATTAGTATTATCACGAGTGGATGAAGAGCCAACAACATGGCCAACACTTTACACACCTCGCGCCATTAGTATTATCACGAGTTGATGAAGAGCCAACAACATGGCCAACACTATACACACCTGGCGCCATTAGTATTATCACGAGTGGATGAAGAGCCAACAACATGGCCAACACTTTACACACCTCGCGCCATTAGTATTATCACGAGTGGATGAAGGGCCAACAACATGGCCAACACTATACACACCTCGCCCCATTAGTATTATCACGAGTTGATGAAGAGCCAACAACATGGCCAACACTATACACACCTCGCGCCATTAGTATTATCACGAGTGGATGAAGGGCCAACAACATGGCCAACACTATATACACCTCGCGCCATTAGTATTATCACG
The DNA here is from genome assembly GCA_964019135.1 of Arenicola marina. NCBI lineage: Eukaryota > Metazoa > Annelida > Polychaeta > Arenicolidae > Arenicola > Arenicola marina. The sequence continues at coordinate 36,321,371 of OZ025262.1, read as the reverse complement.
AGTGGATGAAGAGCCAACAACATGGCCAACACTTTACACACCTCGCGCCATTAGTATTATCACGAGTTGATGAAGAGCCAACAACATGGCCAACACTATACACACCTGGCGCCATTAGTATTATCACGAGTGGATGAAGAGCCAACAACATGGCCAACACTTTACACACCTCGCGCCATTAGTATTATCACGAGTGGATGAAGGGCCAACAACATGGCCAACACTATACACACCTCGCGCCATTAGTATTATCACGAGTGGATGAAGGGCCAACAACATGGCCAACACTATACACACCTCGCCCCATTAGTATTATCACGAGTGGATGAAGAGCCAACAACATGGCCAACACTTTACACACCTCGCGCCATTAGTATTATCACGAGTGGATGAAGGGCCAACAACATGGCCAACCCTATACACACCTCGCGCCATTAGTATTATCACGAGTTGATGAAGGGCCAACAACATGGCCAACACTATACACACCTCGCGCCATTAGTATTATCACGAGTGGATGAAGAGCCAACAACATGGCCAACACTATACACACCTCGCGCCATTAGTATTATCACGAGTGGATGAAGAGCCAACAACATGGCCAACACTATACACACCTCGCGCCATTAGTATTATCACGAGTGGATGAAGAGCCAACAACATGGCCAACACTTTACACACCTCGCGCCATTAGTATTATCACGAGTGGATGAAGGGCCAACAACATGGCCAACACTATACACACCTCGCGTCATTAGTATTATCACGAGTTGATGAAGAGCCAACAACATGGCCAACACTATACACACCTCGCGCCATTAGTATTATCACGAGTGGATGAAGGGCCAACAACATGGCCAACACTATACACACCTCGCGCCATTAGTATTATCACGAGTGGATGAAGAGCCAACAACATGGCCAACACTATACACACCTCGCGCCATTAGTATTATCACGAGTGGATGAAGGGCCAACAACATGGCCAACACTATACACACCTCGCCCCATTAGTATTATCACGAGTTGATGAAGGGCCAACAACATGGCCAACACTATATACACCTCGCGCCATTAGTATTATCACGAGTGCATGAAGGGCCAACAACATGGCCAACACTACACACACCTCGCGCCATTAGTATTATCACGAGTTGATGAAGGGCCAACAACATGGCCAACACTATATACACCTCGCGCCATTAGTATTATCACGAGTTGATGAAGAGCCAACAACATGGCCAACACTACACACACCTCGCGCCATTAGTATTATCACGAGTTGATGAAGGGCCAACAACATGGCCAACACTATACACACCTCGCGCCATTAGTATTATCACGAGTTGATGAAGGGCCAACAACATGGCCAACACTATACACACCTCGCGCCATTAGTATTATCACGAGTTGATGAAGAGCCAACAACATGGCCAACACTATACACACCTCGCGCCATTAGTATTATCACGAGTTGATGAAGAGCCAACAACATGGCCAACACTATACACACCTCGCGCCATTAGTATTATCACGAGTGGATGAAGGGCCAACAACATGGCCAACACTATACACACCTCGCCCCATTAGTATTATCACGAGTGGATGAAGAGCCAACAACATGGCCAACACTATACACACCTCGCGCCATTAGTATTATCACGAGTGGATGAAGGGCCAACAACATGGCCAACACTATACACACCTCGCGCCATTAGTATTATCACGAGTGGATGAAGAGCCAACAACATGGCCAACACTATACACACCTCGCGCCATTAGTATTATCACGAGTTGATGAAGAGCCAACAACATGGCCAACACTATACACACCTCGCGCCATTAGTATTATCACGAGTGGATGAAGAGCCAACAACATGGCCAACACTATACACACCTCGCCCCATTAGTATTATCACGAGTTGATGAAGAGCCAACAACATGGCCAACACTATACACACCTCGCGCCATTAGTATTATCACGAGTGGATGAAGGGCCAACAACATGGCCAACACTATACACACCTCGCGCCATTAGTATTATCACGAGTGGATGAAGGGCCAACAACATGGCCAACACTACACACACCTCGCGCCATTAGTATTATCACGAGTGGATGAAGAGCCAACAACATGGCCAACACTACACACACCTCGCGCCATTAGTATTATCACGAGTGGATGAAGAGCCAACAACATGGCCAACACTATACACACCTGGCGCCATTAGTATTATCACGAGTTGATGAAGAGCCAACAACATGGCCAACACTATACACACCTCGCGCCATTAGTATTATCACGAGTTGATGAAGAGCCAACAACATGGCCAACACTATACACACCTCGCCCCATTAGTATTATCACGAGTTGATGAAGAGCCAACAACATGGCCAACACTATACACACCTCGCGCCATTAGTATTATCACGAGTGGATGAAGGGCCAACAACATGGCCAACACTATACACACCTCGCGCCATTAGTATCATCACGAGTGGATGAAGGGCCAACAACATGGCCAACACTATACACACCTCGCGCCATTAGTATCATCACGAGTGGATGAAGAGCCAACAACATGGCCAACACTATACACACCTCGCGCCATTAGTATTATCACGAGTTGATGAAGAGCCAACAACATGGCCAACACTATACACACCTGGCGCCAGTGTTGGGCGTTAACATGTCTCCTAGCTTCTTTGGTGTGACCTTCGCATGCAACGTTCGAAGTAAAATGTTTAGCGAATCGTGGCTCGTGAAGCTTGTTGGTTGGCAGCCATCTGTCTGCGAAAGACGATGGATTTGCAGCTTTGTTTTGGTTCAAGCAATTAATGCAATTTGCGTCGCCATTCCCTCACGACACGTGCCCAGCCCCTGGTTTGGGATGCTAGATCCTCCCAATAATTCGAATCGATGCCGAAAGCCTTCATGTCACGCTTCCAAACTTCCTTAAACCTGAGCTTTGGCAGGCAACGAGAATGGAAGTTATTCAATTTTCTTTCTTGCCGTAATATGTAGTCCACGTGTCGCTGCCATACAGAAGGCTATTAGGGCACACGCCCTGTAGATTAGCATTTTGGTGCGAATGGGTAGTTTAGAATTTTGCCAAGCACGTTTGTTCAACCTACCAAAGGTGGTGGCTGCTTTCCCAATGCGAGTATTTATTTCCTTATCCAGGGATAGATTAACCCATTTGGGTGGATCGGGTCAGCGTGCGGCTTGGCGGGCCGTTTAACTCTGTAACCATCAATTATTACGGGTTGGTGGTCATGTTAACTAGTACAATAGCATTAAATCTGAAGGCCGCTAAAAAGCTGTATTTTGACCCAAACCGCCCTGCTGCCCATGCAATTGACAATCGTTGCCATAGCGATATTGCATAGAACAATGTAACATGACGTCACGCACAAAAGAATTGTAGTTATTAGCTTTAAATGGCCCGCATATCTACCTAGTTGCCTAGTTGCACGTGCCACGTTTCTTAGCAACGATATATGGTATCAAAAAGGCGACTGGCCAACTATATGTGGAAATGCTGGCGATTTGCGGACTGTCAGCCCCAAAATGTTTTACTTTGATCGTTGCATGCGGAAATTAAACCAAAGAAAAAAGACAAGTCAACGTCTTAAATTTAGATTCAACTCGTAATAATAGTAATAGCGCGAGTTTTGCATGGCGTTAGGCATTTTATTGACCCTTCATCAAGCTGTAGCAGCCCTTGATTTTCATTATCCGCCCTCGGCCTCTACGCGGCCTCGGGCGGATAATGAACATTGGCGGGCTGCCACAGCTTAATGTCGGGCCAATAAAATTGCCTAACGCCCCGCAAACTCGCGCTATTGTTATATTCGTTTGTGCGTGACGTCATGTTTCAGTGTTCTGTGCAATGTCACTATGGCAACGATCAACTATTGAAGCACAACAGAGCGGTTTGGGTCAGGACCAATGAAATCCCTAACGTTGTGCATTATTGTTATATTGTGGGGCTGGCCATGTCGCACGTGACATCGGCCCGTATCACCTTGGCCGGCGTTAGTCCAATGTCGGTACTTAACAATCTATAAGCTCCACTCTGTCTTTCACTCAGTCCGTTAATCTGAGAGGAGAAGGGAGCTCCATCTAGCGAATGGGATCTTTGCGCTAATCAGCTTCCGACTGCATAAATGCCAAAGTCTGACTGTTGATCTTGTTACTCTCTCTCTCTCGCCCCCCCCCCACCTCCCCGCTGCAGAGTGTTCCCTGCTGGATCTGGCCTTCGTCCTGGACAGTTCCGGGTCCATTCCGACCAATACCTGGACGGAAGACGTGCTGACCTTCGTGCAGGACGTGGTCAGCTCTCTCCGCGTGGATGAGGACGAGGTGCGGGTCGGCCTCAACACCTTCAGTGAAACCTGCCAGACCGACATCTACATGGACGACTACATCGGGGACAAGGCGGGTCTTCTGGCCGCCATAGGCAACGCCCCCTACCACGGCAGCTACACAAACACGGCATGCGGACTGAGGGTAGGTCACTCACACAGGGGTCCCGGCCTTCTGGGTGCCGCCCACCCGGCCTTCTGGGTGCCGCCCACCCGGCCTTCTGGGTGCCGCCCGCCCGGCCTTCTGGGAGCCGCCCACCCGGCCTTTTTGGGTGCCGCCCACCGGCCTTCTGGGTGCCACCCACCCGGCCTTCTGGGTGCCGCCCACCCGGCCTTCTGGGTGCCGCCCACCCGGCCTTCTGGGTGCCGCCCGCCCGGCCTTCTGGGAGCCGCCCACCCGGCCTTTTTGGGTGCCGCCCACCGGCCTTCTGGGTGCCCCCCACCGCCACTTCTTGGGGCCGCCCATCCTCGCTTTTTTGGGCCGCCCACCGTCACTTCTTGGGGCTGCCCACCGTCACTTCTTGGGGCCGCCCACCGTCACTTCTTGGGGCCGCCCACCGTCACTTCTTGGGGCCGCCCACCGCCACTTCTTGGGGCCGCCCACCGCCACTTCTTGGGGCGGCCCACCGCCACTTCTTGGGGCCGCTCAGCCGTCACTTCTTGGTGCGGTCCACCGTCACTTCTTGGGGCCGCCCACCGCCACTTCTTGGGGCGGCCCACCGCCACTTCTTGGGGCCGCTCAGCCGTCACTTCTTGGGGCGGCCCACCGTCACTTTTGGGGGCCGCCCACCGTCATTTCTAAGCAAGCGTTCATCATGCGATCTTCATGCACTGTTGAAATGCCTTTATGGCAGGATATCCGGGAAAACGTCTTCCGGAACGACCGCGGCGCCCGAGCCGGAGTGAAGGACTACACCATCGTCATCACGGACGGACAGTCGAACTTCAACTCCAGCCAGACGCTGCCCGAGGCCAGCTTACTCAAGGCGCACGGTGCGTGACGTGGTTCATCAATGAGCCGCAGAGCAGTCGTCGAAATAAAGCACGAGACGATATAGCGTCGAGTGCTTTATTTCGGCGAATGCTTTGATTATTTATAATACTGGCCAACATTTCTAATTGTGCTCCTGAATAAAGTTAATGTGTATTCTATTTTTGATGGCGTAATGTATTGGGATTAAGATCTAATGTTGTGTTTGGCCGACAGGGGACAGCATGGAGGTAATCAGTATCGGCGTCACTCCAGCCATCGATGTGAACGAGGTGAAGGGTATAGCCAGCTCAGTGCCGCAAGCCTTCTACGGAATCGACTTCAATGAGTTGACGACCATAGTGGAACAGATCTTGTATACCATGTGTCCGACCGGGGCTCCCTAACTCCAGAGAGACACCTCTGTGGATCCATCCACACGCACTAACCGCGGCCGCCCGCAACGCAGAGTGGATCTAAGGCAAGCCACTCCGATCATAACTGAAGGCAAACGAAAACCTACTGGATGGCGTTCACGCACCATCTGACGTCCTGAACCTCGCTGTGGGGTGGGAGGGGTCTGCCCGGCCCATGCCAATGGCGACTGGTGTGGGCCTGGCCAGCGCCGCTCCCCAAGCAGGAGACTGCGCATTTAGACTTAACGGAGAAGAAGCGGTCGCTTCAAAAAACTATTAGTCGTTTGTTGAATAGAGATTGCTCATTTGATTTTGACAAAAACGGTCGCTTGGAAAGTACATTAGATGTTTGTTCAAAGAACATTCTAGTTGAAAAGGGTGAAATACTATGAGAAATCTAGATCAGGGCGAGGTTAGTGAGGACGTCAATGATTAAATGGTTGTAACCACGTATTGTTACTTTGTGGACAACGATGTTTGTGCGGTAGACATGTTTGTAGAGGATGCCACGATACCACCATGTTATATTTACTGCGTGTGTCGACTTGTTGCTATTACTGTGATACGTAAACTCCTTGCACTGAGTTTCCTATTATGTGCCTGTCTGACACGAGTCTTTTGTATCTGCCTATACCCCTATACCCTTGGTGTCGGGAAAAAAATAAAATGACGCACCCCACATGTGCATCGCAAGCGCTGTCTTTGTTTGTGTTAACATAAAGCAATGTGGTGAAGACACCGTGTTGTCACTCTGTAAATAATGTCTACGTGCGTTAATTATTCAAATCAACCGTTAAAAAGTTGAACGTTCCCATTTGGCTACTTGCACACTAGTGCTTCAATGAAAAACAAAACGGCCGTCTATACGTTTTTCTTTCATACAGAAATGAGGTCCTCGATATCCTGTAGTAAAGGCTGGAAAATAACAGGAAAACGATTGAAAGAATAACGAGATTGTGTCACCCGTGAGGCTGACGAAAAAGTTAAAATCCGGATCATTTCTTGATTCCATTGCAAGGACCTTGACCTTTACAATTGACCTGGATCCATCGAAAATTAATCACATTATTTCGGAGCAACAAGCTAGTTTCACACGAAGTCTGCCGTCTACGTTACATAACGAGTTTCTTTTCCACGATAACAGATTGGGACTTTTAACATGGGAATCCCCATCGAAAAATGTTTCGCCCCCTAGCGGGAAAAAGTTACAAATGAAGTATGGAAAGTGAGATTAGGCGTCGTTTGCTGTTGATCCCACCTCGATACGTCGAGATGTGGAGCGCGTTATCAATTTATTTCGTATTTAATTATTTTAATTTATTGACGTCACGTGACGTCATTGACGGTGACAATTAGTAAAATGTTTCGCCGCCTAGCGGGAAAAGTAAAATAGGAAGCATATTATTTCAATTAATAAAGAACTAGAAAGTAAAAGCCGTAAAGTTTGGCGTTCTTTGTTGTTATTCCCATCTCGATATATTCAATATTCAGCGTGTTATTAATTTATTTCGTGTTTAATTAGTTTTATTTATTGACGACCCGTACGTGACGTATCCCGATTTCGTATCTACAATCGGCACGGAAAATATTTTCTCTCTCGTTTTGTAATTTAAGAAGAAATATTTCATTGACAAATCTAAAATCATTATATAATTGTCAGCTTCAACCAAACCCCCAACAGAACGTGAAGTACTCACAGTCCTCTCTCGCCAAAAGATTTCACATGATGCCAAAATTCTGACTTTTGTATGGACAAATAATGTTCTGTCCCTCTTGGCTTGTTTCTGATAAGACACTCTTCAATGGGTCAACTTCTTTTATCCAATGAAAACGCAATAATATGACATTCACTTTACGGCGTCATAAAAACGCTGCTGTCAACACACCATCGTCTGCTATACTTTATGCTGGAGACTATCGTGTTGTTATTAAACAAAATACACTTTCACGTAAGTTAAAATCACGTCTCGTATGATGGATAAATTGTGGCTGCAAATGGTGCAAAACTCCACAAGATCCCGATTTGACCCCTCAGATCCCGATTTGACCCCTTAGATCTCGATTTGACCCCTCAGATTCTGATTTGACCCTTCAGACGACCTTGACCTTAGCCACATGACCTTGATCAATATCTGCGTCGTCCCCGCGCCGCCTATACGCTCCCACACTCACTTCTGTGACCTTGACTTTGACCTACATACCACGTTAACGAACTTGACAGAGCCATGTCTAGAAACGTTATACGACGAAACGTTGCGTTTTGCGCTCTACATAGTGCAAACAGACAGACAAGGCACATCACCCTGGCGGCTGAGAGCTTATGACAAAATTGGACGTCTGATGACGCACCGCTGACGTCCAATTCCTAGAGAGCGTCAATCTATGAATTTTCAGCCTAACGGCGAATTTTACGTTGATTTAAATGTAGTCGATTTACGCGAATATGCTAACACGGCGATTTTTAAGCATACTTTTTCCTGACGAGCAATACCATTCCACATTGTTCTATACAATTTTGTCCCTACAGCCAGTATTGAGGGCACCGTAAATTTCGTAAATTTATGTTAGAATTGTCATGACTCGTGACGTCATAACCGCTCGTCCGATTTTGCTAAAATTTGAAAAATAAATGTTTTATAGAAAATCCCTCCGGTAAAAATACTTCATATTATCTGTATTTTGTTATTTATGTATTCAACACGACACTTCAGCTGTTTTTGGGTGAAGTCTGTCGACCATTTTTTTTTTGGGGGTGGGGGGGGGGGGAGTTTCAAAAGCTAAAAATTCTGTTGACGAAATTTGTTTGACCGCCCACCGGCTCTCGACCTCAAGGAATCTTTGCGCTCTAGACGAGGCGCGCGGCTCATGGGTTTCTTGGCACGTGGTTAACTTACAAAATCTTTTATCATTGGCCAAATTTCGAAAAGTCGAATTGCAGATCGAATCGATAGTATCTGCTGGGTACCTTGTTACACAACGTAAATTATTATGGAACGGTTTGAATAAGGCACTTGTTAAATATTCGAGAACATGTCTCCGGAATGCTGACGTTTTAAACATGGAGAGCCCCATGGGGAATTATACGCCAACGCTGGAACCGGAAGTAAGATAGGAAGATACTGTTTGTATGTCGCAGGCGGACAGGGAACCCCGCTCGCCACACAATGACGCCAGGTGCGCATTGTTGTAATTGTTTCCGATTTTTTCCAATTTCTTCATTGTACCGGAAGTGACGTCACCATGACGCATACGAAAGATCTGATTTCACATGGTTGACATCCGTCCGTCTGCTAAAGACGATGGATTTGCAGCTTTGTTTGGTTTAAGTTATACGATTTGTAACGCGGCATTTACGCTTATGACTGAATCAGCATATCTGTGACCGACAGAGCTTACCGCAGTCGTCACAACGGTGACCTGTCGATAGGTCTTGGTTTGTTCACCGTAGAGCACATCCTTTGGAATGCATTCATCTTGCATACGATAAACGTTCCCAAGCCAATGAAGACGTCTTTGCTTCGCAAGAGCAAGGATGCTTGGTAGGTTGGCCCTGGCTAACACTTCAGCATTCGTTACCTTGTCTTGCCAAAAGATGCCTAAAATGTTTCGCAGGCAACGAAAGTGGAAGTTATTCAATTTACTTTCTTGGCCACAATATGACTATTTCACAAGCGTCATTGCCATTCATATTTGTATGACCCCTTAGAGTCCAAGAGCGATGTCTTCAACTTGAATGGTCAAACCACAGAAAAACTGTTCAAAGTAATGTTGTTCATTTTTCAAACATAAAACGTAGTTTTGCTCGACCATTGGAATGACGCATCAAAATACGACCAAAGCGCGAAAGATGCGTAATATGGAACATGTTGACCCCTTTATAACAGTTGTCACGCCAGCCATGTTGTGACAAATTGTGCCGGAGGTAAGTAAGTACAGCACTATAAACCGCAGTGCAGTTATGGAGCTGACATACCGCTTTAAATTGTACTTGAGTTTTGCAATGTTTGTATGGTGAGCTTATATAGGCAGTGATCTCTATTGATGTAGATCCATATAACATAGTAAGAAAAATGCATTACATGTTATGTACACTTTTATTTACTAGCCAAGGTAAGGCACGGTCAAGGTCACGCCCCTTCGAAGGTCGTGTCCAAGTCGTGTCAAGGTCAGGACCCATCGCAAGTCACAAAGACTGACCTTCCAGATGACCTCTATATGATTACAGGGAGTGGTTTTTGGGTTAACACCTCTGTTTACATAGACACACGCTACCATTGCCTTAACATTGGTTTAAAGGGAAATTGTAACCTTGGTAACAGTGTGCTTATTGTGAACACTTTTATTACAATTACTAGTTGTTTATTGACATCACGTTGATGACAATCAACAACTGCTGTTGTGAAAAAGTTGATGACTAATTATCAACTATAATACCATTTTGGGAACAGTTAACAGCGGTTAGTCGGGAACATTTTGGCAAACGTTTGCTGTTTGCTGTGCACACTTCGGTAACAATAAACAGTTGTTAGCGGGAACAACTGCCAATACCCTAGCGCATTGTCCGGTGGAGCGAGGTATGGTGGGGGGGGGGGGGGGTAGAGGCTGGAGGCAGATCGCCAGTAGTACTTGGGGGTAAGGACAGTAGAACTGGAGGGTGGGAGGATGGTCACCCAGTAGCTGGGACATGGCTTCTGGCCACCCGTCGCCTACATCTCCGACAAGGCTGGATGCGGTGTATCTCCATCTACAACCCCCCCCCCACCACCCCCCTTGGTTATGACGCTGGGCCATGATCTCTTTAAAAGGCAACACCCACAACTGTCCGTAGATTTGAATTTCTTCACGATGCCGGCACGTTGATACTCAGCAAGATCTTCAACACTGTTGGACTCTCATGAAGGCACATTGGCCACATCATTAAAAAAAACGCTTCAAATGATTTTGAGGATATTTTACCGGCAGTTACCAAATTGATATGTAATTGATTTGTAAAAGCGACCCCAAAATGGCGACACAATGAAGACATGCCGCTTTCCTCTGGTAGTCTCATGACCCATAAGTGACCACGTGATAGTGATCACGTGATGCTAGCTACCGTGATGGCGGTAGTTTGGCGGGGGCGGCTAAATGTATGTTCTCGCTCTGTAGTATTAATTAGGCACTTTTTTTATCAGCAGTACATAACATTACGCGTCAAACATAACGAATAGATAACCAACGAACAAGTCAGAATAGCCTCCTATTTTGGAGATTCGCTTCTCCCGGCGCACGCTGCGCTCGCGGCCATCAGCGGCTAAATGTTATTACCAAGTTTACGTTTTCAGTAATAAGTAAATACTCACTGGACGCTACGTAACCTCACCACGTGACCTCACCACGTGACCTCACAACGTGACCTCGGCCGTTTCACTACGGCGGTCGCTACTCAACATATATGACCTTCGTAGCACGACCTCCCAAGGTCAACACTCATATGATCGATACTCTTTTATTATAAGCAACACCCGTAAAACAAGGCAAGTGTGAGGTTTGCAGAAAACAAGACGCCACGGTGAACACATAACGGAACAGTAAGCCTTCGTCGGTGCGGGTAAACAGAACCAATACTGAACACATCGGGGTACAGGGAGAATAGCACAGAGATAGGCTTGAAAAAAAGGGCCCAAACGTTTTAAGGTTTCAATACGGCTACACTAACAAAGTGGTTTATCGACAGGAAATTTGCAAAAGGAGTCTATGAGATTCAGTTAGGAATACGATTAGGGGCGCTGCCATCCGGACTCCTACCAGAAGCGAGAGGTCTAAGGCTCCTTCCTCTGCAGCCAGATTTATCACTTTCAATCAGACAGATTCAAGTCGGTAATGTAACCATTGTTTTTCCGTCAAGAGTTTAGGGAAAGTCAAAAGACCAAAACGTACAATATCCATGCTGCGGGGCCACAATTACATTAGAACGGGATTGGGGAGGGGGGGGGGTCATGGTACGTATAAAAGTTATTAGACACAGACGGGAACTTAATTAACGACTTAAGTCAACAACTAATAATATACACACTGCAGGCGTCTTGTAAACAATATGTGATGACGTCACAGACAACATCTGATGACTTCATAGGCAACATCTGATGACTTCATAGACAGCATCTGATGACGTCATTGGCAACTTATGATGCCGTTATAGGCAACATCTGATGACGTCATAGACAACATCTCATGACATCATTGACATCTGATGACGTAATAGACACCATCTGATGACGTCAGATATGGCGCCGAACAGAACAGTTGGTAGCAGCAGACGGGTTAGCGGGCATTATCTGACGCTGGGGAAATATATATACACGCATAGATATGCACATAATTAACATAATTATCATCATAATATCTACAACCACAATATTTCATCAAGTGATACCTATAATTTATATATCCATTATCTGCCAAACAATATAACAATATCCACCGTACGCACAACAGTTAAACAAGTGATAACAGGGCGTTGGTTTATAACTTATCGATAACATTCCGCTTCACAGGTTAAGTATAAAATGCCATCTTGGAAATAGTCTCCGTAGTTCTACATGAGATGCAAATACTGTCAAGCTGCTCGCACAAGGTTAACAATCTTCATGACGTCATAGGCCAAAAGTCAGCACCCAAATGTACAGTTGTGTCACGTGACTTCTCCTTGGAAGGTCACGCCACAGTAGCAGTCTGTGTTCACTCCTCTCGTGAAACACGTGACCAAACACGACCAGTCGCAGCTCTCTCATCCAGAACTGGAATCCAGAACTGCAATCCAGAACTGGAATCCGGATCCGCCACCGGCAGCAGCAGCAGCCGCAACATACAGAAGCGTATGATGCTGTGAGCTCAGACTCTCCGCAGTTCGAGAACTTTCCTTTTCTTTTCTCTTTGTCCATGGATTCTTTTCCGTGAAGAATTATTGAAAAGTTTATCGTCATAACAGCAAAAGAAACCTTCAGATGGCGCCACCACAAGGGGCAGATGTGATAAAGTCATATAAGACCGTCAGATGGCGTCACCATAACAACAATATGCGATAATGTTGTATAATCCCAGATTAGTTCCCAGACACGATGAGTCCATACGATGCCGTCAGATGGCGCCACTGACAGGCGGCTGTGACCACGTCATCAGCAGAGCAGATGTCAGTCAGTCATAACGCCACGCCGAGCCGCTCAGATCATGGCGGCCCCATGCAGGATCCTCCAACACACGTCACGCCGGCACCGCTCCATCATAACGGCCCCGTGGCCTCGCCTCCCACCGCACTCAACCCCCACCTCCGTCCCCTCCACCCGCATTCACTCGGGTGCGATAGGTGCCAGGGGATCTGGGTGCCCGGGGGGTTGGGGCACCGGAGCGCCAGGGGGTGGGGGGGTCTCGCAGTCGGATGGTCTGGTGGTCGGGGCGCGGGTCGATGGCACTCTACACGGGAGACTCGACCATGTCCTTGACGCTGGGCACGCTGCCCACACTGCTGACGGACATGGACGAGTACTGACTGTCCGAACCCCCGGACGTGAGCGGACTCTCCAGAGCACCCAGATGGCTCTCAGAGCGAGCGGATGTGAGCGGACTCTCCAGAACGCCCATGTGGCTCTCAGACCGGATGGAGGTCATCGGGGTCTCCAGGACATCGAGATCCAGGTACTCCTGAAAGCATCCACAATCACGAATCAAGGACCACGTCATCACGGCACCAGACGGTGGCACGTGGTTGTGCCTCTTATGTACACATAATATCGCCCAGGTGTGACTTTATATTAAGCACTGTGTTAACATTACAAGCCAGTGTTCCCACTAACAAGATGACTTACGTCATTGACCGACAGAGCCAAAACGCGATCCAGATTCTTGACCAGCTCCGAGAATCCAGGACGCATACCCGGATTTTGCTGCCAGCAATCCAGCATGATCTGGTACCTATAGCATCAATTCAGACAGAGAACAGGAGTCAGTCACATTGCACGGCCAGAGCACCATAATCAAAATACAATTATAACGCTGGTGAAAACTTTTCGAAATATCATTGAAATATCATTGAAATATCATTGAAATATCATTGAAATACTGTCACTCCGTGAGCATGGCCCGTGACACTGTCACTTATTTACGACTCAAGACGTCAAGTAATGTTTGACGTCACAAGGGGAGTGCAATCGCGACAGTTACGACAGTCACAAGGTTACGATAGTCACAAGGGGAGTGCAGTCTGGACAGTTACGATAATCACGCTGGCTGAGGGTGGGGGTGGGGGGTCTTACATTTCCAGAGAGCAGTAGGGCGGTCGCTCCATGCGGTGTCCCGCTCTCAGCAGCTCGAACAACTTCTCGACCGGTACGGACGGGTAGGGGTTGCCCCCTAGCGTGAAGATCTCCCACAGTAGCACGCCGTACGACCACCTGCAAAAAACATGTACCAGTGAGCCAGCGTGGACTGAGTAAACTAGAACAGAGAGGAGCTGGCGTGTTAACATGTACCAGTGAGCCAGCGTGGACTGAGTAAACTAGAACAGAGAGGAGCTGGCGTGTTAACATCTACCAGTGAGCCAGCGTGGACTGAGTAAACTAGAACAGAGAGGAGCTGGCGTGTTAACATGTACCAGTGAGCCAGCGTGGACTGAGTAAACTAGAACAGAGAGGAGCTGGCGTGTTAACATGTACCAGTGAGCCCGCGTGGACTGAGTAAACTAGAACAGAGAGGAGCTGGCGTGTTAACATGTACCAGTGAGTCAGCGTGGACTGAGTAAACTAGAGCAGAGAGGAGCTGGCGTGTTAACATGTACCAGTGAGCCAGCGTGGACTGAGTAAACTAGAACAGAGAGGAGCTGGCGTGTTAACATGTACCAGTGAGCCAGCGTGGACTGAGTAAACTAGAACAGAGAGGAGCCGGCGTGTTAACATGTACCAGTGAGCCAGCGTGGACTGAGTAAACTAGAGCAGAGAGGAGCTGGCGTGTTAACATGTCCCAGTGAGCCAGTGTGGACTGAGTAAACTAGAACAGAGAGGAGCTGGCATGTTAACATGTACCAGTGAGCCAGCGTGGACTGAGTAAACTAGAACAGAGAGGAGCTGGCGTGTTAACATGTACCAGTGAGCCAGCGTGGACTGAGTAAACTAGAACAGAGAGGAGCTGGCGTGTTAACATGTACCAGTGAGCCAGTGTGGACTGAGTAAACTAGAACAGAGAGGAGCTGGCATGTTAACATGTACCAGTGAGCCAGCGTGGACTGAGTAAACTAGAACAGAGAGGAGCTGGCGTGTTAACATGTACCAGTGAGCCAGTGTGGACTGAGTAAACTAGAACAGAGAGGAGCTGGCGTGTTAACATGTACCAGTGAGCCAGCGTGGACTGAGTAAACTAGAACAGAGAGGAGCTGGCGTGTTAACATGTACCAGTGAGCCAGCGTGGACTGAGTAAACTAGAACAGAGAGGAGCTGGCGTGTTAACATGTACCAGTGAGCCAGTGTGGACTGAGTAAACTAGAACAGAGAGGAGCTGGCATGTTAACATGTACCAGTGAGCCAGCGTGGACTGAGTAAACTAGAACAGAGAGGAGCCGGCGTGTTAACATGTACCAGTGAGCCAGCGTGGACTGAGTAAACTAGAACAGAGAGGAGCTGGCGTGTTAACATGTACCAGTGAGCCAGCGTGGACTGAGTAAACTAGAACAGAGAGGAGCTGGCGTGTTAACATGTACCAGTGAGCCAGCGTGGACTGAGTAAACTAGAACAGAGAGGAGCTGGCGTGTTAACATGTACCAGTGAGCCAGTGTGGACTGAGTAAACTAGAACAGAGAGGAGCTGGCATGTTAACATGTACCAGTGAGCCAGCGTGGACTGAGTAAACTAGAACAGAGAGGAGCTGGCGTGTTAACATGTACCAGTGAGCCAGCGTGGACTGAGTAAACTAGAACAGAGAGGAGCTGGCGTGTTAACATGTACCAGTGAGCCAGCGTGGACTGAGTAAACTAGAACAGAGAGGAGCTGGCGTGTTAACATGTACCAGTGAGCCAGCGTGGACTGAGTAAACTAGAACAGAGAGGAGCCGGCGTGTTAACATGTACCAGTGAGCCAGCGTGGACTGAGTAAACTAGAACAGAGAGGAGCTGGCGTGTTAACATGTACCAGTGAGCCAGCGTGGACTGAGTAAACTAGAACAGAGAGGAGCCGGCGTGTTAACATGTACCAGTGAGCCAGCGTGGACTGAGTAAACTAGAACAGAGAGGAGCTGGCGTGTTAACATGTACCAGTGAACCAGCGTGGACTGAGTAAACTAGAACAGAGAGGAGCTGGCGTGTTAACATGTACCAGTGAGCCAGCGTGGACTGAGTAAACTAGAACAGAGAGGAGCTGGCGTGTTAACATGTACCAGTGAGCCAGTGTGGACTGAGTAAACTAGAACAGAGAGGAGCTGGCGTGTTAACATCTACCAGTGAGCCAGCGTGGACTGAGTAAACTAGAACAGAGAGGAGCTGGCGTGTTAACATGTACCAGTGAGCCAGCGTGGACTGAGTAAACTAGAACAGAGAGGAGCTGGCGTGTTAACATGTACCAGTGAGCCAGCGTGGACTGAGTAAACTAGAACAGAGAGAAGCTGGCGTGTTAACATGTACCAGTGAGCCAGCGTGGACTGAGTAAACTAGAACAGAGAGGAGCTGGCGTGTTAACATGTACCAGTGAGCCAGCGTGGACTGAGTAAACTAGAACAGAGAGGAGCTGGCGTGTTAACATCTACCAGTGAGCCAGCGTGGACTGAGTAAACTAGAACAGAGAGGAGCTGGCGTGTTAACATGTACCAGTGAGCCAGCGTGGACTGAGTAAACTAGAACAGAGAGGAGCTGGCGTGTTAACATGTACCAGTGAGCCAGCGTGGACTGAGTAAACTAGAACAGAGAGGAGCTGGCGTGTTAACATGTACCAGTGAGCCAGCGTGGACTTAGTAAACTAGAACAGAGAGGAGCTGGCGTGTTAACATGTACCAGTGAGCCAGCGTGGACTGAGTAAACTAGAACAGAGAGGAGCTGGCGTGTTAACATGTACCAGTGAGCCAGCGTGGACTGAGTAAACTAGAACAGAGAGGAGCTTGCGTGTTAACATGCATCTCAGTATCGGGGCTCCTCGCCCTAACAATGCACATTAAAAAAAATATTAAACGGCAAATATCTAAGATATCATGATGTAGAATTATCGACAGTATGTTTATTTGAAACTGTGAGAACTGTATGATAAAAAACACTGATATTTGCACGGTTTGTTCTAAGGCCCTGGAACGCATGATCACGCATCTCTTCTGGGACTGTCTCCGTATGTCAAGTTGTGTGGGTAGAGCTTGCTACTTGGTTAGAATTAGCGCCAATAGAAAGATAAAACCGGGTAGAAGATAATTACATATAAGTCAACAGAGAAGTGAC
Organism: Arenicola marina; assembly: GCA_964019135.1. NCBI lineage: Eukaryota > Metazoa > Annelida > Polychaeta > Arenicolidae > Arenicola > Arenicola marina. The sequence continues at coordinate 36,304,178 of OZ025262.1, read as the reverse complement.
AATATAAAATCGACACGAAGCAAGAGAAAAGTTATACAACTTACACGTCGCTCTTGGTTGTGTACTTCCGGTCAAACAGAGCTTCTGGTGCCATCCACTTCACCGGTAAACGTCCCTGCAAAGACAGTGAATAACAACTTTGAGACCTCCCAATGCCAGGATAGCAGTCCACAAGTAAGGACAACGTATCCCGAAACGTCATCACGCGACGTCATCACGTACCGTCATCACGCGACGTCATCACGTACCGTCATCACGTGATGTCATCACGTGATGTCATCACGTACCGTCATCACGTACCGTCATCACGTGACGTCATCACGTGATGTCATCACGTACCGTCATCACGTGACGTCATCACGTGACGTCATCACGTGACGTCATCACGTACCGTCATCACGTGACGTCATACAACGTGACTTTATGATGGCGTAACATCATGTTTTTTTTAAGTTTTCCATTATTTAGAACAACTTTACTACACCATTCTCTAGATTCTATGGGTACTATGACTTATATCTCCCTCCTAAGGTTAGGGCTGACTCACGTCTGTCGTCTTCTTGTAGTAGTCGATGTTCGGCATGATATGTCGCGTCAAGCCGAAGTCGGCAATCTTCAGAATGTTGTTTTCGGCCACGAGCACGTTGCGAGCTGCCAGGTCCCGGTGTATACACTGCAAAGCGACCGCAGAATCACATACTATTCTCCCGGATAAATGCTCTCAGCCATCTACACTCAGTCTGCGACATTTTAATCCCCTCCTGTCTCAACTCACATATATATCTTTTCAGCAGTGCGCATCCAAACATCAAATGAACATCTTTAACTATTAACTAAACATAATGTTCCTCAAAAACAAGATTATAATTATTCAAATTGATTCATGTTGAACTTCATGGCCCTCTCCCTTGCTCGGTTTACGAGCGTGGTCAGAGAGGCGTGTACCCGGAGGGCTACCCAAACCCCACCATGACAGTTAATCCCGGCCTGGGGCGGAGGGAGGGACTCACGTTCTTGGAGGCCAAGTACTCCATGCCCCTGGCGACTTGGAAGGCGAAGGAGACCAGATCCTTGTAGGTGATGGGTTTGAAGGGCTTGGCGCCGAACGGCATGGGCGTCTCATAGCCGGCGGAGTTGGTGGGGCGGCGGCCGCGCAGGAAGTCGCGCAGGTTACCCTGGGGGGCGTACTCCACAATCACATACAGGGGACCTGCCGGGATAGACGGAGATACATATCTATCTAACCATCTAATATGTGCATATATACGATGCTGCGAATATATATGAGACATTTATAAGTGTACACCCGAAACACGTGACCAGTGTGCGATGAACACGTGGAGGAACCGTGATTTGTTTTCACAGATTTCTTGTATTTACATACTTGTAGTAGCTAGACAGAGGTCATAGGTCAGTCAGAAAATGTACGTCCAGGTGAACGTGCTAGTAGGAAAAATAGTGAACATACTCCCGATTCGCACTTTAGCAGAAGGCAAACATGTTTTAAACTTATGTTACACTCCAAAATATTATGTGTCATCGTACATACGCATGGTTGTTTACTGTACATACAAACAGTGACGCACTACTATACCACTGGTATCCCAGTAATCATTAATACCAACTAGCAGGAAGTTATGCGTACCGTCCTGGGTACAACACCCCAGCAGGTTGATGATGTTCCTGTGCCGCCCAATGATCTTCATCACCTCCATCTCCAGAACTAGGTCGGTCAGCTCCCGGTCGGTGGCGTCATCTGGTGGCCACAACAATCACCATATGATAGATATCATTACATCAATACAGACGAGCAGTTACTTGAATTACAACTCTTTCCAAGTAGATGTTATCGTCGTATTTCTATATTCCTAGTCCCTCTCTTTCACATGGTGCCTTAACGAAACAATAAAGACATTCTTAACAACACAATAACCTTCCGTTACAATTGTTCGGGTATCTTCCTACCTTTCAGCATTTTGACGGCCACCGTGGTTGACCCTGACTTGACCCCGCCGATGCCCGCTGCCTGTGCCTTGACCACCATGCCGAAGGCGCCCTCGCCCAGCAGTTTGCCCATCGTTAGGCTGTGGGGGGTGGAGGCACATGGATGGATCACTTCACACACATTGCCGAGCCATCCGCCCATGGTAACATGGCCAGACATACCAGCACCACTGATAGTACGAGTGAGATACTACTATCCTCCTATTTGTTTCGCATTTCTAATTACATTTGTATCTCTTTGTCTCCGACTTTTACTAAGGCATCGATCTTATGTCTTAAAATTACTTGATAAAATGTCTTAAATGACATACCCTATCTTTATTGCGCAATAAAATTTTTGTGCAAGAAAGACCTTTTGACTCGGAACACAACACTAATCTAAAATTTTTTTTTTAGATTAAAGAACTATCTCGGGATGAAAACAATAGTTGCATGAGCAGCTTTAATGGCGTCCTGGGTGTCGCCTGAGCAGCTTTAACGAGGGTGCGTACCATTCCCTGGCGAACTCCCACTCCTTATCGAGCGGGATGTCGTACTCCGAGGCCGACGTCAGGTCCGACGACAGCCTGCTCCGGCCGCCCTCGATTTTCACGTGGGGCACCAGCGGGGTCATCGAGTTCACGGAGTTGGGGTCCTTGTAGCCGTGCGAGTCCGGGTACAGGATGTTCTGGTGGACCAGGATCACTCGCTTCCGGATTGGCTGCCCGTCGCCGAACTCCCCGCCGCGGTGGAAGCGCCGGAAGACGCAGAAGGACAGGATCCCGAAGAGCAGCAAGCAGGATCCGCCGACAGCGAAGGCGATGACCGCCACGGCGTAGTGGTCCGACTCGGATCCTGACGACGCCAGGACGTCAGGGTTCCCTTCTGGATCGGACAGGTAAGGAGAGAGCTGTAGGCTTGGTGTCATAACGGGGTAAATATCTAGGTCATAGGCTGGGTATCATATTTGGGTCAATATCTAAGTCATATGTTGCAGGCTATATAACCGCTCATATATTTTATAAATATACTATGATGGTTACAATTCTGATATACCAAAACGTTCGGTGGTTCGTTTCGCATCTGAAGATAGCTTTAGTCTTTTTCTCTGCAGCGAGTGAAGGCGACAACCACCGAAAGTCACGCAGCACAGGCCGTTGATATCAAGCATCGACGTAGGGCATAAGTATCCCTGTCCCCTTTGGTCTCATAGTCACTGCGGATCAGATCCCGCAGTGAATATTAGTAGTACCCCTATTGTCTTGCTGTGTGTATTGTGTTGCCATGGTTACCTGGGACGACGGTGAGCCAGGCGCTGCGGTAGTTGACCCCCAGGGTGTTGCCAACGAGACACGTGTACCAGCCGGCGTCCGCCAGGGTCACGTTGTTCAGCTCAAGCTCCTCGGGGTTTGACATGTTCAGGTCAGACGTCTGCAACGGGAGGGGGAGGGTGTGTCAGGGGTGCAAGGTTCAGTGACAGAGACAGAGGAGCGGAGGGGTTGGGGCAGGATCAGGGACAGGGACAGAGGAACGGAGGGGTGGGGCAGGATCAGTGACAGGGACAGACGAGCGGAGGGGTGGGGGCAGGATCAGTGACAGGGACAGAAGAGCGGAGGGGTGGGGGCAGGGGCAGTGACAGGGACAGAGGAGCGGAGGGGTGGGGGCAGGATCAGTGACAGGGACAGAGGAGCGGAGGGGTGGGGGCAGGATCAGTGACAGGGACAGAGGAACGGAGGGGTGGGGCAGGATCAGTGACAGGGACAGACGAGCGGAGGGGTGGGGGCAGGATCAGTGACAGGGACAGAAGAGCGGAGGGGTGGGGGCAGGGGCAGTGACAGGGACAGAGGAGCGGAGGGGTGGGGGCAGGATCAGTGACAGGGACAGAGGAGCGGAGGGGTGGGGGCAGGATCAGTGACAGGGACAGAGGAGCGGAGGGGTAGGGCAGGATCAGTGACAGGGACAAAGGAGCAGAGGGGTGGGGGCAGGGTCAGTGACAGGGACAGAGGAGCGAAGGGGTGGTGACAGGGACAGAGGGTGGAGGGGTGGGGGCAGGGGCAGTGACAGGGACAGATGAGCGGAGGGGTGGGGGCAGGGGCAGTGACAGGGACAGAGGAGCGGAGGGGTGGGGGCAGGATCAGTGACAGGGACAGAGGAGCGGAGGGGTGGGGGCAGGATCAGTGACAGGGACAGAGGAGCGGAGGGGTAGGGCAGGATCAGTGACAGGGACAAAGGAGCAGAGGGGTGGGGGCAGGGTCAGTGACAGGGACAGAGGAGCGAAGGGGTGGTGACAGGGACAGAGGGTGGAGGGGTGGGGGCAGGGGCAGTGACAGGGACAGATGAGCGGAGGGGTGGGGGCAGGGGCAGTGACAGGGACAGAGGAGCGGAGGGGTGGGGGCAGGATCAGTGACAGGGACAGAGGAGCGAAGGGGTGAGGGGCAGGGGCAGTGACAGGGACAGAGGAGCGGAGGGGTGGGGGCAGGGTCAGTGACAGGGACAGAGGAGCGGAGGGGTGGTGACAGGGACAGAGAAGCGGAGGGGTGGGGGCAGGGGCAGTGACAGGGACAGAGGAGCGGAGGGGTGGGGGCAGGGGCAGTGACAGGGACAGAGGAGCGGAGGGGTGGGGGCAGGGCAGTGACAGGGACAGAGGAGCGGAGGGGTGGGGGCAGGATCAGTGACAGGGACAGAGGAGCGGAGGGGTAGGGCAGGATCAGTGACAGGGACAAAGGAGCAGAGGGGTGGGGGCAGGGTCAGTGACAGGGACAGAGGAGCGAAGGGGTGGTGACAGGGACAGAGGGTGGAGGGGTGGGGGCAGGGGCAGTGACAGGGACAGATGAGCGGAGGGGTGGGGGCAGGGGCAGTGACAGGGACAGAGGAGCGGAGGGGTGGGGGCAGGATCAGTGACAGGGACAGAGGAGCGGAGGGGTGGGGGCAGGATCAGTGACAGGGACAGAGGAGCGGAGGGGTAGGGCAGGATCAGTGACAGGGACAAAGGAGCAGAGGGGTGGGGGCAGGGTCAGTGACAGGGACAGAGGAGCGAAGGGGTGGTGACAGGGACAGAGGGTGGAGGGGTGGGGGCAGGGGCAGTGACAGGGACAGATGAGCGGAGGGGTGGGGGCAGGGGCAGTGACAGGGACAGAGGAGCGGAGGGGTGGGGGCAGGATCAGTGACAGGGACAGAGGAGCGAAGGGGTGAGGGGCAGGGGCAGTGACAGGGACAGAGGAGCGGAGGGGTGGGGGCAGGGTCAGTGACAGGGACAGAGGAGCGGAGGGGTGGTGACAGGGACAGAGAAGCGGAGGGGTGGGGGCAGGGGCAGTGACAGGGACAGAGGAGCGGAGGGGTGGGGGCAGGGGCAGTGACAGGGACAGAGGAGCGGAGGGGTGGGGGCAGGGCAGTGACAGGGACAGAGGAGCGGAGGGGTGGGGGCAGGATCAGTGACAGGGACAGAGGAGCGGAGGGGTGAGGGGCAGGGGCAGTGACAGGGACAGAGGAGCGGAGGGGTGGGGGCAGGATCAGTGACAGGGACAGAGGAGCGGAGGGGTAGGGCAGGATCAGTGACAGGGACAAAGGAGCAGAGGGGTGGGGGCAGGGTCAGTGACAGGGACAGAGGAGCGAAGGGGTGGTGACAGGGACAGAGGGTGGAGGGGTGGGGGCAGGGGCAGTGACAGGGACAGATGAGCGGAGGGGTGGGGGCAGGGGCAGTGACAGGGACAGAGGAGCGGAGGGGTGGGGGCAGGATCAGTGACAGGGACAGAGGAGCGGAGGGGTGAGGGGCAGGGGCAGTGACAGGGACAGAGGAGCGGAGGGGTGGTGACAGGGACAGAGAAGCGGAGGGGTGGGGGCAGGGGCAGTGACAGGGACAGAGGAGCGGAGGGGTGGGGGCAGGATCAGTGACAGGGACAGAGGAGCGGAGGGGTAGGGCAGGATCAGTGACAGGGACAAAGGAGCAGAGGGGTGGGGGCAGGGTCAGTGACAGGGACAGAGGAGCGAAGGGGTGGTGACAGGGACAGAGGGTGGAGGGGTGGGGGCAGGGGCAGTGACAGGGACAGAGGAGCGAAGGGGTGGTGACAGGGACAGAGGGTGGAGGGGTGGGGGCAGGGGCAGTGACAGGGACAGATGAGCGGAGGGGTGGGGGCAGGGGCAGTGACAGGGACAGAGGAGCGGAGGGGTGGGGGCAGGATCAGTGACAGGGACAGAGGAGCGGAGGGGTGAGGGGCAGGGGCAGTGACAGGGACAGAGGAGCGGAGGGGTGGTGACAGGGACAGAGAAGCGGAGGGGTGGGGGCAGGGGCAGTGACAGGGACAGAGGAGCGGAGGGGTGGGGGCAGGATCAGTGACAGGGACAGAGGAGCGGAGGGGTAGGGCAGGATCAGTGACAGGGACAAAGGAGCAGAGGGGTGGGGGCAGGGTCAGTGACAGGGACAGAGGAGCGAAGGGGTGGTGACAGGGACAGAGGGTGGAGGGGTGGGGGCAGGGGCAGTGACAGGGACAGATGAGCGGAGGGGTGGGGGCAGGGGCAGTGACAGGGACAGAGGAGCGGAGGGGTGGGGGCAGGATCAGTGACAGGGACAGAGGAGCGGTGGGGTGAGGGGCAGGGGCAGTGACAGGGACAGAGGAGCGGAGGGGTGGGGGCAGGGTCAGTGACAGGGACAGAGAAGCGGAGGGGTGGTGACAGGGACAGAGAAGCGGAGGGGTGGGGGCAGGGGCAGTGACAGGGACAGAGGAGCGGAGGGGTGGGGGCAGGGGCAGTGACAGGGACAGAGGAGCGGAGGGGTGGGGGCAGGGCAGTGACAGGGACAGAGGAGCGGAGGGGTGGGGGCAGGATCAGTGACAGGGACAGAGGAGCGGAGGGGTGAGGGGCAGGGGCAGTGACAGGGACAGAGGAGCGGAGGGGTGGGGGCAGGGACAGAGGAGCGGAGGGGTGAGGGCAGGATCAGTGACAGGGACAGGGAAGAGCGCGGGGGCGGAGTGATAAAGCCATGGAGAGGGGAGGGGGGGTCGTGCACAGTGACAGTGACTCCCTTTATTACAACACTGACAACTCCCTTTATTACAACACCGACAACTCCCTTTATTACAACACTGACAACTCCCTTCATTACAACACTGACAACTCCAATTAATCACAACACTGACAACCCCGACAACCCTGACCATGTGCCTCTTATGACGCCCACACGAACCTCACCTTGATAACCTCCACATAGGGAGCGCCGTCGTCGTCTGTCCAGGACCCGTTTCTCTTGAAGTGCTTCAGCCACTGGAGGTGGGGGTGCGGGTCGCTGAGGATCCCGCACCGGAAGTGAGCAGTGCCGCCCAACAGGACCGTCGCGTTGCTAGGCGGGTCCTCGATGATGGGGGGGTGGGGGAGGCGGACTGCAAAGAGCGGGAGGGGGAGGTGGGGTTGAGACATAAATGTTTGTTTGGACTTCCTCGCTAGTCTCTCCTGCATTATAGCCCAATCAAGCTGGTTCCCTTCCTGTATTATACCCCAATCAAGCTGGTTCCCCTCCTGCAGTATATCCCAATCAAGCTGGTTCCCTTCCTGTATTATACCCCAATCAAGCTGGTTCCCTTCCTGCATTATACCCCAATCAAGCTGGTTCCCTTCCTGTATTATACCCCAATCAAGCTGGTTCCCTTCCTGCATTATATCCCAATCAAGCTGGTTCCCTTCCTGTATTATACCCCAATCAAGCTGGTTCCCCTCCTGCAGTGTTACCCAATCAAGCTGGTTCCCTTCCTGTATTATACCCCAATCAAGCTGGTTCCCTTCCTGCAGTATATCCCAATCAAGCTGGTTCCCCGCATGCATTGTAGCTCAATCAAGTTGGTTCCCCGCCTGCATTATAGTCCAATCAAGCTGGTTCCCTTCCTGCATTATACCCCAATCAAGCTGGTTCCCTTACTGCATTATACCCCAATCAAGCTGGTTCCCTTCCTGTATTATACCCCAATCAAGCTGGTTCCCCTCCTGCAGTATATCCCAATCAAGCTGGTTCCCTTCCTGTATTATACCCCAATCAAGCTGGTTCCCCTCCTGCAGTATATCCCAATCAAGCTGGTTCCTCGCATGCATTGTAGCTCAATCAAGTTGGTTCCCCGCCTGCATTATAGTCCAATCAAGCTGGTTCCCCGCCTGCATTATACCCCAATCAAGCTGGTTCCCCGCCTGCATTATACCCCAATCAAGCTAGTTCCCCTCCTGCAGTATACCCCAATCAAGCTAGTTCCCCTCCTGCAGTATACCCCACACAGGCTGATTCTTCTCCTGCATTGTAGCCCAATCAAGCTGGTTCCCTCCTGCATCAGGCTAGTGCCTTTCCTTTTTTGTATGTCAATCACGCTGGTTACTTACGTTGCATAATATCCCAATTGAGCCGGTTTCTTTCTTCTATAATATTCTAATCAAACTGCTTCCTTACTTGTATAATATCTAAATCAAGCTGGTTCCCCTTCTTTATCCCTCAAACAGGCTGGTTCCCCTCGTTCATATCCCCTAAACAGACTGGTTCCCCTCCTTTATAATATCCCAAACAGGTTGGTTCCCCTCTTGTATAATATCCCAATCAGGCTGGTTCCCCTGTGGTATGATATCCCATATATTAGACTGGTTCCCCTCCTGTATACTATCTCCTATATCAGGCTGGTTCCCCTCCTGGCGGTACTCACTCTCCACGTTGAGGCGGTAGGTCCAGCGGATCTCGCCATAGACGTTGGTGACGTGGCAGGTGTAGTTCCCCGTGTCGTCCATGGTCAGGTCAGTGATCTTCAGCATCCAGCGCCTCAGGGTGAACTACAACCAACCACGTGACCACACGTCATCATGACGTCATCGGCGCGACCGAAGCCGGACGAATCGCAACTCGCATTTTCAATATATACACTATAGTGGCTCAATTGTAATACGAAACATACTACGCAAGTCGATTATTGGCCCACATTTGACAATTGTAAATTGTTGGCTAAATATATGTATTCAATGTATCGCCTGTCAAATGCTTTTCCAATAAAGCATCAGTTAATGACTTCCCCTTAAGCCTAGTTCCTGGAGGTTCCATGTTAAGGTCGGAACACCACAGACGGCTCTACCACCAGTTGCACACCAACTGAATACATGAATTTAATTCACCAATTCAAAAAACAATTTAAAAGTTGAAACTTCACATGAAAAAATGTGTCACTTACCCGGTAGTACTTCTCGCTGACGCGTTTGTCGTTGAGTAACCACGTGACGTTGGGAGCGGGGATGCCTTCAGCCGGGCACTTGAGTTCGACTGTTGACCCGGCAGGCTTGATGATGACTTGGGCCCTGGACTTCTTCCGTGTCCAGCGGGGGAGACCCTCTGGAAAGCAGAGAGAGGAACTATAATATCTTGCGTGTCCAGCGGGGGAGACCCTCTGGAAAGCCGAGAGAGGAACTATAATATCTTGCGTGTCCAGCGGGGGAGACCCTCTAGAAAGCAGAGAGAGGAACTATAATATCTGGCGTGTCCAGCGGGGGAGACCCTCTGGAAAGCCGAGAGAGGAACTATAATATCTTGCGTGTCCAGCGGGGGAGACCCTCTGGAAAGCCGAGAGAGGAACTATAATATCTGGCGTGTCCAGCGGGGGAGACCCTCTGGAAAGCGGAGAGAGGAACTATAATATCTTCCGTGTCCAGCGGGGGAGAACCTCTGGAAAGCGGAGAGAGGAACTATAATATCTTGCGTGTCCAGCGGGGGAGACCCTCTGGAAAGCAGAGAGAGGAACTATAATATCTTCCGTGTCCAGCGGGGGAGACCCTCTGGAAAGCAGAGAGAGGAACTATAATATCTGGCGTGTCCAGCGGGGGAGAACCTCTGGAAAGCGGAGAGAGGAACTATAATATCTTCCGTGTCCAGCGGGGGAGAACCTCTGGAAAGCGGAGAGAGGAACTATAATATCTGGCGTGTCCAGCGGGGGAGACCCTCTGGAAAGCAGAGAGAGGAACTATAATATCTTGCGTGTCCAGCGGGGGAGACCCTCTGGAAAGCAGAGAGAGGAACTATAATATCTGGCGTGTCCAGCGGGGGAGACCCTCTGGAAAGCCGAGAGAGGAACTATAATATCTGGCGTGTCCAGCGGGGGAGAACCTCTGGAAAGCGGAGAGAGGAACTATAATATCTTGCGTGTCCAGCTGGGGAGACCCTCTGGAAAGCAGAGAGAGGAACTATAATATCTTCCGTGTCCAGCGGGGGAGAACCTCTGGAAAGCGGAGAGAGGAACTATAATATCTTGCGTGTCCAGCGGGGGAGACCCTCTGGAAAGCAGAGAGAGGAACTATAATATCTTCCGTGTCCAGCGGGGGAGACCCTCTGGAAAGCAGAGAGAGGAACTATAAAATCTGGCGTGTCCAGCGGGGGAGACCCTCTGGAAAGCGGAGAGAGGAACTATAATATCTTCCGTGTCCAGCGGGGGAGAACCTCTGGAAAGCGGAGAGAGGAACTATAATATCTTGCGTGTCCAGCCGGGGAGACCCTCTGGAAAGCAGAGAGAGGAACTATAATATCTTCCGTGTCCAGCGGGGGAGACCCTCTGGAAAGCAGAGAGAGGAACTATAATATCTGGCGTGTCCAGCGGGGGAGACCCTCTGGAAAGCCGAGAGAGGAACTATAATATCTGGCGTGTCCAGCGGGGGAGAACCTCTGGAAAGCGGAGAGAGGAACTATAATATCTTGCGTGTCCAGCGGGGGAGACCCTCTGGAAAGCAGAGAGAGGAACTATAATATCTGGCGTGTCCAGCGGGGGAGACCCTCTGGAAAGCGGAGAGAGGAACTATAATATCTGGCGTGTCCAGCGGGGGAGACCCTCTGGAAAGCGGAGAGAGGAACTATAATATCTTGCATGTCCAGCGGGGGAGACCCTCTGGAAAGCAGAGAGAGGAACTATAATATCTTGCGTGTCCAGCGGGGGAGACCCTCTGGAAAGCGGAGAGAGGAACTATAATATCTGGCGTGTCCAGCGGGGGAGACCCTCTGGAAAGCAGAGAGAGGAACTATAATATCTTGCGTGTCCATAGGGGGAGACCCTCTGGAAAGCGGAGAGAGGAACTATAATATCTGGCGTGTCCAGCGGGGGAGACCCTCTGGAAAGCAGAGAGAGGAACTATAATATCTTGCGTGTCCAGCGGGGGAGACCCTCTGGAAAGCCGAGAGAGGAACTATAATATCTGGCGTGTCTAGAGGGGGAGAACCTCTGGAAAGCAGAGAGAGGAACTATAATATCTTGCGTGTCCAGCGGGGGAGACCCTCTGGAAAGCAGAAAGAGGAACTATAATATCTTGCGTGTCCAGCGGGGGAGAACCTCTGGAAAGCGGAGAGAGGAACTATAATATCTGGCGTGTCTAGAGGGGGAGACCCTCTGGAAAGCGGAGAAAGGAACTATAATATCTTGCGTATCTAGAGGGGGAGACCCTCTGGAAACCACAGCAAGGGAGCCATGACATGGCGCTGGTCTAGGCGCTGTTCTAGGCCAAGGGAGCCATGAAATGGTGCTGTTCTAGGCCCTGTTCTAGGCGCTGGTCTAGGCGCTGTTCTAGGCCGCTTTGGTCCATAGTTAGCAGGTCGCTTTTTGGTGCGCATGAAATTGAACTAACAACCTCCCGGGACAATCAACATATGAGGGTACAGACATTAGCCTAACAACGGCGTTTAACAACATGGTTATTATCTAACAACGACGTATAACAACATGGTTATTATCTAACACCGGCGTATAACAACATGGTTATTATCTAACAACGACGTATAACAACATGGTTATTATCTAACACCGGCGTATAACAACATGGTTATTATCTAACACCGGCGTATAACAACATGGTTATTATCTAACAACGGCGTTTAACAACATGGTTATTATCTAACAACGGCGTATAACAACATGGTTAGTATTCAACAACGACGTATAACAACATGGTTATTATCTAACAACGACGTATAACAACATGGTTATTATCTAACACCGGCGTATAACAACATGGTTATTATCTAACACCGGCGTATAACAACATGGTTATTATCTAACACCGGCGTATAACAACATGGTTATTATCTAACACCGGCGTATAACAACATGGTTATTATCTAACACCGGCGTATAACAACATGGTTATTATCTAACACCGGCGTATAACAACATGGTTATTATCTAACAACGACGTATAACAACATGGTTATTATCTAACACCGGCGTATAACAACATGGTTATTATCTAACACCGGCGTATAACAACATGGTTATTATCTAACAACGACGTATAACAACATGGTTATTATCTAACACCGGCGTATAACAACATGGTTATTATCTAACACCGGCGTATAACAACATGGTTATTATCTAACACCGGCGTATAACAACATGGTTATTATCTAACAACGACGTATAACAACATGGTTATTATCTAACACCGGCGTATAACAACATGGTTATTATCTAACAACGACGTATAACAACATGGTTATTATCTAACACCGGCGTATAACAACATGGTTATTATCTAACAACGACGTATAACAACATGGTTATTATCTAACACCGGCGTATAACAACATGGTTATTATCTAACAACGACGTATAACAACATGGTTATTATCTAACACCGGCGTATAACAACATGGTTATTATCTAACACCGGCGTATAACAACATGGTTATTATCTAACACCGGCGTATAACAACATGGTTATTATCTAACACCGGCGTATAACAACATGGTTAGTATCTAACAACGACGTATAACAACATGGTTATTATCTAACACCGGCGTATAACAACATGGTTAGTATCTAACAACGACGTATAACAACATGGTTATTATCTAACACCGGCCTATAACAACATGGTTAGTATCTAACAACGACGTATAACAACATGGCGTAACAGTAATTATAATAGAACAAATATCACGTGATCCCTGTTAACATGAGTCCTGAGTGACGTGACGTGTGGAGCGTAACCCTTGAGTACGTGACGTCATCTGCGGTACAACTCCCTAGGTAACCATGGTAACGCCAGGACATCAACATGTCTCTGGGTGGCGGGATGGAGGGGAGGGGCGGAGGTTACACAAGCGACTAACTGTCCACGCATAATGAATCTTTCACTTGCTTTTCATCTTTTACAGCAAAAGCTAATGAGATAATGACCGCTGTCTAATTAACAGCAGAGATCTGCAGCCCCCCCCCCCTCCCCCACACACACCACACACCACACAGCCCTACACTTGGACGTCTGAGGAGCAGCCCCCCCCCCCCCTCCCCCACACACACCACACACCACACAGCCCTACACTTGGACGTCTGAGGAGCAGTCGGTAAAGCTTACCTGTCACGTTTCCTGGCTTAGACCCCGAAACGAACAGACGGCTATCCATAGCAACCAACAATGCCAAGGTCAAGGCCGTCGATAACTGCGCCATTCTGACACCCAGCAGTTTCTTTGTGTATTTACTACAACTTTAATATTACGTCATAGATATTTGCATACGAAATCCTAGACGGCACATTAGGAGCTGTCACAATTAAGTCCCAGCCATGGCCCCCCGTGTCACGTGACCGTCATTGTGAGAGTGGCTCAGCGCTGGTGAGGGGTGAGGCTGAGGGTGGGTGAGGGTATGTAGGGGTGTTCTAGCCGACCCCAGACCGCCACACTGATCAGCAACCCTATATGTCGTTTTCCATAAACTGTCAGAAACTGTTTCTCCAAGGTTATAACCGACGGCGAGAAATGTTCGGGTGACAGACAAACTGCTGGAAACCTCCGCCTCCTCCTCCTCCCCCTCCGCCTCCACAGCCCGCCACGGTCACAAGCAGATCCTTAAAGATGTCGCTATAACAATGGTATCCGGACGATAGCAACACAGGAAGGGCCGCAGCCGTGTCTGGATCACCACGAGATCACCTCCATCCACGGCAATCAGGATCGAACCCAACATCTCCGGAAGCCACTACCATGAATTCAATTCTGCGACCCCCCCCCCCCCCCCACCCTCGCCCGCGGGTAGATAACAGCTACTTCCGTCCGTCAGGGGGCGCCAGGGGGCCGGATCACCGGAAGTGAGGGAGCCTCCAACTAGCGCTTTGTCCTCTATCTCCAGTGCAGATCCGGAGCAGATCGATCCGGACGGACGCACACCCACGCAGACAGCATCAACACCAGCTCCAGAAGTAGGTAATCAGAGCCGCCCGCTCCGTGACGTCAGCCGATTAGAACCCGGATCAACAATGCCGGATCCGGAAATTCTGATCAAACTTTTTGCAGCGGGCGGGCGGGTGGGCGGAACAAACACGCCTCCGGCTAACCTCGCCCCCCCCCCCCCACCCACGCGTAACTAACTTCTCTCAGATCCCGCCTTGTCAAAATAGAGATCCTTGATATTGTGGTTGCGCATTCCAGGATTGCTGTGGCGGCGGATTCTCTTCTGGACGCGGGTGGCAGCGGTCGGCTGTGGCGGCGGATTCTCTTCTGGATGCGGGTGGCAGCGGTCGGCTGTGGCGGCGGATTCTCTTCTGGATGCGGGTGGCAGCGGTCGGCTGTGGCGGCGGATTCTCTTCTGGACGCGGGTGGCAGCGGTCGGCTGTGGCGACGGATTCTCTTCTGGATGTGGGTGGCAGCGGTCGGCTGTGGCGGCGGATTCTCTTCTGGATGCGGGTGGCAGCGGTCGGCTGTGGCGACGGATTCTCTTCTGGATGTGGGTGGCAGCGGTCGGCTGTGGCGGCGGATTCTCTTCTGGACGCGGGTGGCAGCGGTCGGCTGTGGCGACGGATTCTCTTCTGGATGCGGGTGGCAGCGGTCGGCTGTGGCGGCGGATTCTCTTCTGGATGCGGGTGGCAGCGGTCGGCTGTGGCGGCGGATTCTTTTCTGGATGCAGGTGGCAGCGGTCGGCTGTGGCGGCGGATTCTCTTTGTGGATGCGGGTGGCAGCGGTCGGCTGTGGCGCCGGGGTTGGTGTTCAGCATGGGGCCACTGGTGCCTCCCACCTCTCCCCACCAGACACAGTAACGTCTACACACACACTGCAGTGTGAGCCGCCATATCACCAACGTCAAAACGAGGCATTCCCCGAGACGCAATATATAAGACTGATTGAATGTTGTATATACAGAGCCGACGCGCCCGTCAGATGGCTCTGTTTCTTCTCCATCAATACGTTTTGATGATAGTGATAATATGTTGGAGTGCTCTTTGTGCTCCGGGGGGACTCTGTGGTCGTCCGGCCCCCCGAGCGATATCCCCCCCCCCCGCGCGATATCACCCCCCCCCCCGAGCGATATCACCCCCCCCCGAGCGATATCACCCCCCCCCGAGCGATATCACCCCCCCCCCGAGCGATATCCCCCCCGAGCGATATCACCCCCCCCGAGCGATATCACCCCCCCCGAGCGATATCACCCCCCCCCGAGCGATATCACCCCGCCCCCCGAGCGATATCACCCCCTCCCAGCGATATCACCCCCCCCCCCGAGCGATGACCACCCCCCCCCCGAGCGATGACCACCCCCCGAGCGATATGACCCCCCCCCGAGCGATATCACCCCCCCCGAGCGATGACCACCCCCCGAGCGATGACCACCCCCCGAGCGATGACCACCCCCCGAGCGATGACCACCCCCCGAGCGATGACCACCCCCCGAGCGATATGCCCCCCCCCCCCGAGCGATATCACCCCCCCCGAGCGATGACCACCCCCCGAGCGATATGCCCCCCCGCCGAGCGATATCACCCCCCCCCGAGCGATATGCCCCCCCCCCCGAGCGATGACCACCCCCCGAGCAATATGACCCCCCCCCGAGCGATATGACCCCCCCGAGCGATATGCCCCCCCCCCCCGAGCGATTTGCCCCCCCCCCCCCCAGGAGCGACACCGGACCGTATGGCCGCACCGAGCGGTGACGTCACAACGTCGACGCCCACGTGCCCAACACCTGATATTTGGTCCAACGAGAGCGTCGCTCTAATGAAATTCCTCCGTCGAAGGTTTTCGGTGATAAGTTTATATTCCCCGGAAGAACTAACGCAACGCGTGGAAGCAGTTGAGTTTTGAACCATCCAGACCATAAACTCACCGGGCCGCCTCGATAGCTCAGGGGGTTAGAGCGCTCGCATTGAGTGCTCTGGTCGCCTGAGAGCCTAACGGCACGTGGGTCGGTGGTTCGAGCCCCGCTGTGGCCATGTCTGTGCGGTCGCAGGATAAGGATCCCATGTCCTTCTTCACAAAGAGTAGGGGGTTATCCCCGGGGACATGGCTCCACTCTCCCCTCCTTCTCCCATTGACGCGATATGATCAAAAGTCGTTAAAGCGTCCTGAATATACCACCAACCAACCATAAACAACACCGGAGTCGCCTGTTTATCTCCACCATTGTCACTCTCGCCGCGATATCAAGGAATGAGGTGTCAAACCACAACGGCACAGCCGACAAGAACAAAGATACAAAGGTACAAAGGACGGCGGCTCTGCTGTCACGGTAATGTGACGTCGCGTAATCTCATGTCAACTGACCGTGGCATATCGTGACAGGACTTTGTCCTTTCGTGACAGAACAGTCACATATCGTGACAGGGCTTTGACCTTTTGTGACAGATCCGTGACTTATAGTGACAGAATCGTACGTCGGCATAAGCATAATCAAAACTCAAAACCATGACACAAACTTTACGTTTCGTGACAGCAGAGCACCACTTGCACAATCGATACACACATGAAGCCTTCCAGTGAGAAATCCCACAACGCCGCCAGCACGCGGCCATTAGGTGACACGGATTGAGTAGTGCCCCCGACGCCGCCAGCACGCGGCCATTAGGTGACACGGATTGAGTAGTGCCCCCGACGCCGCCAGCACGCGGCCATTAGGTGACACGGATTGAGTAGTGCCCCCGACGCCGCCAGCACGCGGCCATTAGGTGACACGGATTGAGTAGTGCCCCCGACGCCGCCAGCACGCGGCCATTAGGTGACACGGATTGAGTAGTGCCCCCGACGCCGCCAGCACGCGGCCATTAGGTGACACGGATTGAGTAGTGCCCCCGACGCCGCCAGCACGCGGCCATTAGGTGACACGGATTGAGTAGTGCCCCCGACGCCGCCAGCACGCGGCCATTAGGTGACACGGATTGAGTAGTGCCCCCGACGCCGCCAGCACGCGGCCATTAGGTGACACGGATTGAGTAGTGCCCCCGACGCCGCCAGCACGCGGCCATTAGGTGACACGGATTGAGTAGTGCCCCCGACGCCGCCAGCACGCGGCCATTAGGTGACACGGATTGAGTAGTGCCCCCGACGCCGCCAGCACGCGGCCATTAGGTGACACGGATTGAGTAGTGCCCCCGACGCCGCCAGCACGCGGCCATTAGGTGACACGGATTGAGTAGTGCCCCCGACGCCGCCAGCACGCGGCCATTAGGTGACACGGATTGAGTAGTGCCCCCGACGCCGCCAGCACGCGGCCATTAGGTGACACGGATTGAGTAGTGCCCCCGACGCCGCCAGCACGCGGCCATTAGGTGACACGGATTGAGTAGTGCCCCCGACGCCGCCAGCACGCGGCCATTAGGTGACACGGATTGAGTAGTGCCCCCGACGCCGCCAGCACGCGGCCATTAGGTGACACGGATTGAGTAGTGCCC